>JNBS01000576.1:0-13686 GCA_002081575.1 Thraustotheca clavata | reverse complement strand
TAACTTGTACTGTATCTTAAAGCTCTTTGCACGAAGTCTGTTAATATTCTACAGCAAGTGGATGAAGACTCGACACGAGCACACGTAACAATCTTTACTTGTTTTTCAAGATTATAATATACCTTCTCAAGAATTGCAATAGTATACTTCTCAGTATCAATCTTTCATATGACAAGATACAAAGCAGACATTTGGATAGAGCGCTTGGTCACAAAGAGTTATTCGAAGTAAACTTTTCGACTCTAATATATATAAATCAAACAGAGGATGCTTCGGTATGTGGTTATATTTTCCCAGCGTGGCCAAAGTAAGACCAATGGCCATTTGAATGTCTTGTAGGAACTATTTTCCTGGCATAAAAAATTAGCTTGTTTGAGCGCAGGTAACAGTGGGACCTGTTATAGATTGTAAAATGATTATGCATACTGCGATCTTTTGTAATTCCTCGATGTTTCATGGCCAGGGATTCCACCATATTCATCCGGTTAAAATTGGTGTCCACAGCTCTGATACTAAAAGCAATATACAAATTATAGAGCAAAGTAGGGCCCTACTTTTTCGCTGACAATCACTAAGCGCCCTAGTTTTTCACCTGCCCTCCTTAAAAACCCTACTACCCCTACCCCATTTTTTACGGATAACGTGCAATATCTAACCGGCCCATTATGTGTTATCTGTAAAATATGGGGGTAGGGGAAGATCTCCTCAAGGAGGGTTTGATATTAAAATAGGGCCCTCATTATGGCCCTAGGCAAAGAGCCGGACCCTAGCATGGATATACTGGTGTATTCTGGCCCAGAATACACTTAATTCTAAATTGATATTTTACCCACACTGCAAGTTATAGTCTATTTTAATTAGAAGTCACCTATGTGTATTTCTGTTCTATATCTTTTCAGGTAGAACAGCCATTCTATTTACCATTTGTAGAATTGAAGGGATGTGAGGTAGTTATGGGTGTTAGCTTGCGTTGCTTATCTAAGTTTGATGGATGAAGTGGTTTAAATTCATCTTTTGCAGATGATGAGCTTGAGTTTGAGAATTGTTCGATTGCAAAAGCTTCGAATACCTTGGGCGGTACGAGGCAAGCCATTGTGTTACAAGTCATCTCTAGTTGAGAATAGAAGTAAAGATTGCTGTACAGTAGTAGATGAGTGAGTTTTATGCTTGAAAGTTAAACAGTCAGTGAGGGCAAATACTAAGACAGAGCATTGGAAAAGAGTTAGTTTTGTAAGATCTTACAGATCTCCAATACAGCGAATCACTCTGGCAAATATACGTAAATAGGTTGTCCATTTGAATGGAGGAGTTGCCCAATGCAATGAAAAGAAAATCATTTATGCCAAAAACATTGCAATAATATGGAAAAGACTAAGAATGAATTGACGGATTTTCCAGTATCAACTAGGGCTCAAAAGGTACTTCGAAGTAGATAATAAATAGATTGGAATCCTGTTGCTTGAAACAAATGTCTATTTCGGGTTTGGATTACTGACAACGTTGTATAGTATGTTTTTCTAAACACTTTATATTCCCCGCCTAACATAGATATTAAAGCCCAGTAACATGATAGTTCAGAGTTGGACAGGCAATCCTGTACTGGAGGAACAAAAGTATGAACCTCAGTGTTGGGTTTACTTCGAAGTAATAGAAACAACCCTCATCAATACATTTTTACTATTGGAATTATGCACAACATAACCTTCTAAAATTTTCAAGGTTGACCTGTCCAGTTTATAGCGATTCTGGTGACTTACTCCACTTGTGCAATCAGCACTTATAGTGTATCTTCAAGGAGCAATGTTTGCTGGTAATACTGCAGACACGCAATGATAGTAAATAAAAAAGTTCAGCGTTGCCGCAACTTCTCAATGGTGTGTTTTGTTCATCAAACACTCTTCAAATTGCTTTGTTATGAACATCCGCGCAATATTTACTCGCTTACATCGGTAGCACTTGGTGTTGCTTGCGGTGAATCCCCCGTAATTGTCCCTACCCCAGCACCTACTCCTGCACCAACCCCACCTACTCCTGCACCAACCCCCACCTACTCCTGTACCTACCCCAGCTCCTACCGCTACGCCAGTTCCTACAGTGAGATTTGACCAAAGTAAAAAATATCGTTAAGATTGCAGCTGCTGATGGTTCTGGATATTGGAGTCTCAACAAGCGGGAATAGTTTCATCCAGTCCTGATAAGCTCGAAATTTCCACTGCCGGAGCTACTACCGATTTTTACCTCCTACATGTGCGAAGAATGCGTGGTATGAAGTTGATGAAGATTCTTTGTTTGGCAACATTACACCATTGCCTGCGGCTAAATTCTCATGCGTTGATGCTGGGAATGGTCATGCTGCTTTTGACTTCGAAGGTACTGGGTACGTGACATTGTCAAAAGGAAAACTTAAAATTGTACGATCGTATCCAGCTCAGCCAAACCAATTGTGGGACATCACCATGGCTGACTAGCAGCACGAATCCTATTGTGTCAACTGAGTCGAAACTACGATGTAGACAAGAAACCAACCTTTAATGAACTAAATATCTTTTAAACATGGAAATACACCTATAATGGTATTTTGACAGCATTGTAGATTCAGTCAGTAAAAACTTTATTTTGAGTAAGTATATGCCACTTAACCTCAACCAGTACCACATCACTTCAGTTTTATGATCAGATTGAGCAGATAGTTTCACATTAGCAAATATACATATTAGTAGATGAGTAAGGTCAATGACAATGACCTTACTCAAGAGTGTTGTTCGTGTTTGTTCCACAGTCATGAAATAATGATCGAGTCATTCAATCTTCGCACAATTTGTTTCTTAGTTTTTTGTTACGCTAAAGGTATATCAATATTTCTGCTACCTGAAACACAAATCCATGCACCAAGGGTCTACAAGAAAATTTCTTGTAGAGAACTATATTAATATAGTTTCCTTTATTGGAAAGTCGAATTTCACTTCATGAAAACGCTACATCGTGATATATTCCAAGAGATTCCTTACTTTGCATTAAAGTACTGGTAGATAAATAGCCTTTGAATTTTTTATAAAGCATTGCTTGAGAAGTATTAAAGTGAATTATTTACTTATTGGGATACCCTTCAAAACCTATTCTCATTCATAATTTATCTCCAGAGTACCCTTATATCTCTATAACGCATAATATTTTTAAGGTAGAAGCAATTCAGATCTTACAATGGAAAGTGCCGACCTTCATGCTCCTCTCTACTCTTCTTCCGAGCCTACAAAGGCTTCTTCGACACCAGCAGGACTCTGGAACAGGTATTTACATAGTTTATCACGTGGTTATGCTTTTTTAGCTTGATGAGCTGGGATGCATTGACGTTGTTGCGGGTTTTTTTATCTCCATCATTGAAAATCTCATTATTTCGTAGTACATGCGATATATTAACGTGGTTTTGGCGCTTTTTCAATCACTCGCAGGCTTCTTTGGCCTCTTCGACTTGGCTTTACTCAACATAACGAGCTTTCTAATTGCTGTTTATGTCATGTACGTTAAATACTTTGGATTTATTGTCGATTATTGGTTGTAGAATCTTTGCATTGCTTCTCTTAGCATTTGAATGCCGCTTTTCTTCCATGGAACCTGCAATTCGAAGAGAATTTGGCTTTCTCTTTACATATCGCGGAAGAACAGCGTTCATTTTCTTGTATTTTGACATGATATTTTAAATCTTATTGCTGCCATAGTGTGGGCTTTATGAACTTTGGTATGCATGACACAATGGCGAAACTTGCTGGAGTACTCATGTGCTCTAATGCTGTTCTCAATTTAATTGTCATTTATCTCCATCCTGCTTTTCGCAATGGAAGCCTTCGTGCCGATATGGATCCTACTGTTGGCTACACTGCTGGCGAACAGGTATACCATAGAGCTGACGCTTTAATTAATTAATTTATTGTAGGAAGCAGCTCAGATGTTTTCAAACAATCAACATCTTGCAGCCAAAGCAGGCACGTATGCATTCTCTCATGTTTCCCCTGAAGTTGCATCGAAGGTGCAATAATAGCTATTGTTTTTGTCACTAACCCTTACTAGATTGTGTTTGAGGCAGCTCAAAATGGAAGTTACGTGCCACCACCATCACCACAGTCTTAAAAATACGTGCATATTGGCATTATACCGTAAGAAGTTGTATATTTCATAATATCTTCTTGTCAAGGCTAAAATCCCATGTCACTCGCTTCTTTCGCTGCTTGTTGCTGATCGCGGGCCTCTTTTAACATCCTCATACCAAAAATTTCATAATCCAAAGCAGACAATATGATTGCTAGATTATCATACGAGGATGAATCCTTTTCTTGTTGAACCATGGACAAAATTTGATAGAGCTCTCGAGGTGTAATCTACAAGCAATCACTTGAGTTTCTCTATAAAATCCTATTACCTCTTCATCATCCAGGAAAGCTTGAATCATATCTTCATACAGCTGCTCATACGACTAAAACCAATCAAGCTAGAATATCAAGAAATACACAACCTCAAAGATGCTTTGAAGCTCCAATGGCTGTTCTTCGTCAATGTCAAACGTACTAAACATTATAGCGTACCTACAATCTTTTTGCTATTACAATACAACAGCTGAATATACTTGTTTGCAAAATCTTCAAATTTCGACTCAATTCCATCTAATTGCATGAAAGAATTAATTCAATCTGATTTAGCAAATTATACATGATTCGGCAAACGATAGTAGTCGCTCTACAAGGGCAACTTCACTTGGAACATTCATCCTCTTTAAAATAGAACAGCTAAAGCGTATTGTTCCACTACTTTATTGTTTAATTGGAAGATTATCCTTTTTGGCCAAAAGTGTACCTTTAATTGATTTTCAAAGCCACATATACTAAAGCTACTAAAAGCTACAGTATATAACACTGATTTAAAGCTGCCAATAAACTACACCATATCACTCCGAAGTACTGTAGTTTATTAGCAGCTTTAGTTGGTATTAAATTTTTATCATACGATATCTATCGTATCAAGAAACATTGATAGAGCCGTATCCAGCACAGGTACAAATGAACAAAGTTATCGGCGTATAAGTCAAAAGAGAGCTACATCGGTTTGCTGGAAAAATAATTTCTCTTTTCAGATTGCCTCATTTAGTAAGTTGTCTTTGCGTCACATCCTCAGGTAAGTGTTGGATGAGAAAGTTGATGGTCTAATGTTTAGCTGTATTGGCTGTGACGTACTTCTACCATCATGGCAATTACTCTCTACTTCATTGGAACGGGTCTTATTAAACACCCAAGCCAACTCGAAATATTCCAGTATATTTACTCGAGTGATATTATGTTTGGCGCCAGCATTACTGAGGCGATAAACCGATGAGCAAGTTGGTCTCCAGAGCAATCTTGGCATGTATATCACCCACATTTGGAGGACTGAACAGGAATTCAATGTCGAAATTCTAGCAGGTCAGTACTAGTCCTCTTCAAATTCAACAAAAGCAAAATGACACCCAACTCCGAAATGTAGCTAACGTTAACGTTAACATGATTGGGTAGGAACACAAATTTAAAAAAAATTAGCATGAAGTGAATCATCGAAAAGTCCTCCGACAATAAACCAACCACAAACGAACAAAAGATCAAAGTGATTTCCTCATTTGCTCTAGTTGTATGTCACCGTAAGCTTGGTGAACGCTATGCAATGTGTGAATGTGTGTGTGCATCAAGTTCATGCAAAGTTTGCTTTGATAAAAATTCTGGTAACATTCGCGCTTGATTCTTGCAACTAAACAAATATAATTGAAGAAATCGATCTGGTGATTGATTAGGAAGTAACTAAAGTACTCCCGGATTGCAGAATTTTTTTATTTTCAAGCTATTCTACTACTGAATTTATGGGTATTACTCATAAATTTATTTGCTTTAATTTAGAACTAGAAAGAACAATTCAATGGGAGTGACTACCAACAACATTATGACAAAGCGCAGTTCGATGCATTTTATGCCACTCAAACTTATTCGAACTTATTCTGGTGCTTGCTTATAGCTATAACAATATCGCGCACTCCAGGGGGCGTTTTTAGTTACTTCCCAAACACAAGATCAATTTCTTTAATGCACCAAAGCTCTTGCATTGTCTGTACTTGTTACTTGTGTTTTTTGCATCGCCAGTACTTGGATGTGCGTGTGGTGATACTCCAACACGTATCCCTACACTTCAGCCAACTTCATTGCCTACTCCAGAACCTACACCAAAACCTGCACCAGAACCTACACCAGCACCAACCCCAGCTCCAACACCAGCACCTACACGACCAATAAAACTGAAGGTGACCAAATCATCTCCAACATCTTTACATGTAAACAGATCTACACTGGCTTGGAAAGTGGTTGAGTATAGCACGTTTGAGTTATCTCTGTAATATCTTGACTGAGCGCTATCGTAGACAGAAATGATTTCCACATGTGGCGATTTTTGGCTTGTCACCACTTGCGGTGAGGTGCCCCATATAATAACTACTATCAATGGCCCAGCTTCGAGCGCCATCAGCTGTGGTAAATTTAACGTAATCGTTGCCCTGAAGAACATCACAAGCTGTGGGTGCTAGAGTAGGAAACGATGAAAGTTATTACTTCAATTATGTAGAATGCTCCAACTTGTGTCCCCACGCCAAAAATGGATGATAATCACTGCCAATTAAGCTGTGGTAGCTGCCAATTTTCTTGTATATACCAGTACAATTTAAGCAGCGCTGCCTACAATAGAATGTTTCTTGCTTCTCAAGATACAGTTTGACTCCTAATGTTGAAAGTACTCAATAATTTGCATCAACACTCACTAGTTCGTGTAAAACTAGTGTATTTACAACTATAGAGGAACTTGTACAATGAGAATATCTTTGGCTCGAGTAAAAAGCCGAGGATATACATTGCTATAACGATATATTGGCAGCAGTAGCTACAGACATAGTAATATTAGGACAGCAGCTTTAAAATAGTACTTCTGACCGCAGACATAAAACACTAAACTATGGACCACCACCCTTTGCATATAAAATTTCAGTAGGACGAAAGGTGAAATCAGTCACTCTTTCCCGTTCTCTATCGACCTCATCAAGCATTCGCCATTCTGGAGTGTCCACGGGTACTTCAGTTGTGAATTCATCATCCACATACACTTCGTCTGCCTCTGGGATCCAATCTGGTTTGTACGCTTTCGCTTGGAGTTTATCCCAATCAATGCTTTCAAAGTAAGGATGGTGCATAATCCGAAATGGAACTGTCTCGTTAGCGCCAAGACGTTCATTTGTATCGCGACAAATGAGTCCCTCCAAAAATGACACTGTTGTTGTTCCAAGTTCTTCAGGCACATACAATACACCTTCAGCAATATTTCGAAACATTATCGCTTGGTTTTCATCTTCAAATGGGGTTTGGCCAACATAGAGTTCATAGAGTACAATTCCAAGACTCCACCAGTCACATGCTGCCGAGTAATTCAAGTCTTTACGGGAAGGTTTACTGCTCGCAAGAAGCACTTCTGGAGCAATATAAGCAGGCGAACCAGCCAAAGTTTTGCTACTGCCATCACTATTCTTGGCCATTTTACTTAGACCAAAGTCTACGAGCTTGATATGACCATCGGCAGCTATCAAAATGTTTTCAGGTTTGAGGTCCCGATAAATGATATTAAGAGAATGCAAATGAGCTAAAGCTGCAACCAGCTCTGCGGCATATAGTTGAACTCGACGATGAGGCATTAAACCTTGTGTTTCTCGAAGACAGAGTTGTAAATGATATCTCAAGTCACCGCCACTAAGATACTCCATACCAAAGTATAGTTTATCTTCATTTTGAAATGCAAAGTACAGCGAGGCAACAAAGGGATGTCGAACTTCACGTAACACATCTCTTTCCATCTTGAGATTGCGTCTGGAGGCATCGTCTAGCCCAAATTTGTGAACAATCTTGATAGCATACATTTTTCCATCTCGTTTATGACGTGCAGAGACAACTCGACCAAATGTACCAGAGCCGAGTAAACGCACAAGTTCAAAGTCTTGTATAGATAATGTTGGTTTAGAATCACTCGAGGCCATGGCTGGTAGCTTAACATCTTCCATTTCATCATCCAAAATGTTGAACGGTTCATTGTTGCGTGGAAGACTATTGAGCGGTGGTGTTGTAGCTACAGTGGGAGGTGGTGGCATTGGCATAGCAGCTAATTCTTCATCTTCATACTCAACCTCAGCAACCTGTGAGTATATTAGTCAATAAGCCATAGTGTGCATAGCGTACCGGTTGATCCGATAAAAAGAGTTCACATTCGTGCTTTTTATCTTGCTGTACAAGCTGATCCAAGTGGTGCACTGCAAATCGGTAATACTTCCATGTACTATTATGAAAAGTACCAGCTCCTGACACTGAATAAATGATGCCTGCTCGAACCAAACACACTCCGACCAAAATTGCTTCTTCTTCAGTGCTACAAGTAATTCCTCCTTGCATCGGGCGATTCAGTCCATGGCAAAGCATCCATTCAACAGCACTTTTTCCACTGAACGACATTGGGTGTAATTTCAAGTACAAATAATGGTCTTTGACAACAATTTCTTTTCTCATTTGTTCAGCTGCAAACCACAATTGTTTTCTCGACGGTTCTCTCACAATTCGACATGCAATACGAATGCGTCCTTGGACTCTTTTCATACCCGTATGCAGTTGTAAATCATACCACGCATGCCTTTCAATACCAGCGGTATCTAGATCATCTAATGCTAGTAACAATCTGCCAAGATCCTCTGTCTGCACTTGACCCTTTTCCTTGCATTTCACAAGCAAATACTTGGCACGATGCAAATTCACATTCGTGCCAAAGGTATATTCTTCTGCTGCTGCTGCCACACCAATACCAAGAGGCTGGTGGCTTTCAATTGAGCTCTCCATCGAACGCAGAACAGCACATTTCAATGGGCTCCACATCGGGTGATTCGAGGCATTCTTACATACAGGTGTGCGTCGTTTCTCGCCCTTGATCTCTCGCATGTCCTTATCTAGCAGCACAAGCGTGCAGTAAACGTTCTTGACGTGGGGAAGCAGATCTTTGCCCTCGATCGGAGTCAGCTTGAGCAAATAGCGTCGAAGAGTCTTAATGCCGATAGAAGACGATGACGCAGACGCAGAACGAGTGAGGCCAGTAGGTCGAGACCAATTGAGGCGACGGGAGCTCGAAGTAGCATGGAGCGTGCCTGTGAGCAGAGGTAGAAGAGCAGAGGTGCATGTAGTGTACCTTGTTCCATTGTCGTTGATGACTGACACTTGAAAATTGTATGTGGATACTCGACACAAGGGAGTTGGAATTGTGACAGACAATGTGATATTTCGTGTACATGTCAAAATCGGTCAATTTTGTCAAAAGGAATGAATCATAAAAATATTTTGGATTAGAGGCTTTGTACGATGGAGAAGCTTTGCAATATACTTGTGATGAGAGGATTAATCCCTTGAAATTATGTGCAGGTTTAGTTTATTGGAATGTAGAATTGAATTTTTATTCCAACTAAAGAAACAAAATCTGCATCGAATAAAATATTTGAGAAGACGATATGTGTGATGTACAAAATGTCTTAAAATATTTGTGCAATGAATTTATAATGAAGCTAGGGATTTTACTAATGAAACTTGATGAATTAGTGCATTCAGTGCTCGAAAGCATGTACTTTTTACATACTTTGCCACTTCACAAACTCCGAATTGAAGCATGTATTTTGCAATGCATGAGTTATGTTCAGTAAAATCGTGTACAAAACACGTATTGGTATGTTGACAAAGTACATAATGTAATCGGATGAATGACTTAATTTCAGTACGTTTGACGTGAAAAAGTATACTGACTAAGATTTAAGCGTAGCTACACTTGAAAAAGTATGGTATAGTTTCTTGAAATACATTTTTGGCACAAATCCAACTAGGATTTAAGCTTGATTTTTGTATTGTTATGGACGTCAAAAATAGGAATTAAGCTTGTGGTTTGTATCACTACACTTAAAAAAGTATATATAATTTATTTAAGATATTATTTTACACCAGCAACTCACTCAAACCCCGGGTAAAACGATATTCTACCCCCGGAAATAAGATTTCAAACCATTTCATTGCAAAAGTAATTACTGCTACCCACGCACGTCTGGGTATCCAACACTTTTTACTCTACTCAACCCAAGCCTACTATGACGGGTGACACTAGTACAAATTTCAAGTCAACCATGTTACCCACACTTGCCGATCGACGGACCAATTTATGGAGCAATTACAAAAGATCTCAGTATGCGTAATCATTTTACAATAAGATATCACTGAGATTGATAATTTGATTGATAGATTACTGATGGAGATGATCTAATGAATAGTTTACTGTCGATATACTTCAGGCTATCTGTTAGGCAGCTAATGCTTAGGCTAGTGTATCCGAAATTACAATTGTCAATTGCTAGAGGCGTACGGACATCTTGCAGTGTGAGAATTTTGATTTGCTTGATGAGTTGCACTTATTACTCAGCTCCTCACTAAGCTTGTGTTATGTGTAAAACTTTGATAATTGATTTCTTTTACATTTTATATTGTTGCTGCAAATTTTACCTGCTCACTAATGAGGGGTTCTACTGAATACAATGACGACTGACGGAAGGTTTTTCACTTGGATGTTGTCATAGGAAAACCGCAGTGAAAGGGGCAGAGCTATTTCCAATTTTATCCAATCAGAAATGAACAAGAAAATAATTGGTCAAAACTCTGATCCACCAAACACAAGCAGTCTGAACGCCATAAATGCCATTAGTAGTGTTGGAAAAAATTCAGAAAGCTGTGTAGCATTGTAATTGCAAAGGTGGTTTAATTATTTCAGAAAGATAGACACGACGATTAAATGAAACCATGCTTGTAACCGGTGATATTCCTCAATGTAAGAAACTTTCCTTGCCATTTGCCATGCTTACTCTTATCAATCACTACACATAACCTTAACTCTTCTCAACTTTAGTGGTTTGTTTAAGTAGTACCGCCAACGGCACTAGCAAGTTGCGCTATAGCCCAGTGCAGAGTTGCATCTTGTCATACTACACTTCAGTTGAGTTTGTGTGCTTTGTATAATTTCATTGGCTAAGAAATATAAAGAAATACACTTAAACTCATGAGCCAACACTTTTGGACAACAAATTACAAAGAAGACTTGTGTTGGCTATGGGGTAATAATCGTAGTTCTCGTGGTTGGTTCGAAAACAATTGTTATCATTCGATTGGTGGCTTTTTTGTTGACTACTCTCTTAAATCTGTACTTAATTTGCTTAAACAATCAACGTTATTGGTTGGCTTAAATTCCACCTTCTTTGCCACTCATTGGTTCAATTTCTATATTTCTTATTCTTCGATCTTTCATCGATTTCACACAATCCAACTTGGACCGCAGTGACCATAGAAAAGAAGCGCCATCAAGGGAAGAACAGATATACTCGTGCTTCTAATCGCAATCAACAAAAAAGCGTACAAGATGTAACAGAATCAATTCTTTCAATTTGTATCAAGAAAAGAAAAAGGTCCTCAAACTGCCAGTGCCAATGATTGCACCGACTTCTTGCACCACCTCTTATCAAAAAACAACACTCTTCACTCGAAGGGACTTATACTTGCTTAATTTTCATGCCGATTTGAAAAAGTTTTATCAGTGTGGCACAGACTATGACATCTCATATAAAATTGCTTGTCCATTGCTTAAGCACATCATGGAAACTATGGAAGACTATCAACATGGGAACTCAACAATTCGTGGATATTTCCGCTTTGCTCATGCCGGTTAATCCAACAAAAATATTAGATAACTTACTAATAGTTAATTCAGCAGAGTCATTAAAATCTATTTCATTGTACATTAGACTATTTCCACTCATTTTGCTTATCTTATATATAAGATAACATAGTTATCCCGATTACTTCAAAGGTATGAACAAACAAATTACTAGTGATAGTGTCTCTTCTAACGCTAGCCTGATGTCTAATCGTTAGCTTATTGATGATTGGGGGGCTTCTTCACCAAAGCAATATAAGACTAATTCTCATGGTATCATACCTGATTTAGATATTCAAAGCTATTCACAGGAATCATACTAGGTCCTAGTTTTAGTGGAAAGATAAATCTCGTTTACCATATTATTAAGCATGCTCCAAATGTTTACACACACTTGCATTTAATTGCTGATCAAGAGATTTACAACTGTTTAAGATATAAGCTGGAAGGATTCATTACTATCTATGATCTAGATAATCCATCAAGAGTTAATGAAATTGAAGGTAACGGAGCTCTGCAACTAGTTATTAGTGATGATTGTAGTAATGATAAACGCTTACAAAAAACTTATTCAGCCATTATTTTACAAGAGGAAGACGTAAGTTACTATCCATATTGTTCCTATCCTCCAGTTATTTTGCGACTGACAAGATGATAAGACTCAATAGCTAATACGTCTTTATTCTAAAAGCAAATTCTAAACGTGATTTGCGAATGGTAGTAACTGATTCCAACATTCCAGGGGTAGCTGAAGATGTATTAATAATGCATATAATCAAGCAACTAAACTAAAAGGCCAGCGCCTTTTGATTGATTCAGTCAAACAAGAATTGCGTTTTAATTTCAATCCAATTAAAATAGAAATGCTAAACTAGAAGAAATGAAAGATTTCCAGATAACTTTGTTATCAAACTGTAGTTTTCAAAGAAAACCGATAATCTACGATTGTTTATATAGTCAAGACAATGGCTGATTTAATTAATCTTAATTCAAGCAAAATTTTGCTTTTAATAATGTATTAAGAAATAAGTTTTCATTCTCTAGCGTTCTAGCGTTAATTTTACTAATTCAGAAATTGCTATTCAATCTATCGGTCTAAATCCGGATAATGTTGTGATTATACAGAGACTTGCCTTCTCATAACCTATGTGCATTTGGTTAGATGGATTGGACAATAAAGCTTAGCATTGACATATAACTAATATAAACATAACGATATGTTAGTTCACCAATGTATATTAAGCAGTGAATTAGAGGGGGAAACCTGCCTTGCAGGAAAAACCTCTTCGTCCATGTTGATGATGGATTCCAGCCGAAAAGCAACCAACTTGGCAGACCAAATTGCCAATGTTTTATCATACTGAACGGCATCATAAAGACAAAAGCTTTCGTTTTCGAAATCATGAATATTTACGATATGTGCTTAGCTTGTCGATTTGTTAGTGTGAGTTGGGGACTTGGGCTGACTCTTAAATATTCATCATTTAGCAAATATCGAGAAGCTTGCTCACCAGGGTGTTTAAGTACACTTACACCGTGGCGTTTTCATTTCAATGCCATGGTGTTATTCAAGTACTTAGTTGTCAAGCTCGAGACATTAGACAATCACAGCTACCAGCAGCTTTATATCAGCTTCACCCAAAATGACTTCAGCTATTAATCATTGCACATTGCCCAAACCTAGTCGTACCATCATTATATCAGTTCCCAGCACTCTTTGGCCTTGAGATTTACAATTGCTTCATTGCTCGATGGCCTAACGAAGTATCACTGACAAATGATCACTTTGCAGCACTTAGTTATTTGACAATTGTGCATACAAACCTTACCGAGATTCCCACTGCTATAGCCAATGCAAAACTACCA
>JNBS01000575.1:0-19513 GCA_002081575.1 Thraustotheca clavata | reverse complement strand
CATTGCACTTTTGGTACATCCTAATTCTCATGTGAGAACTTGACCATTTCGAAATGCCCATTTCTTGCTGCCTTATCGATCAATTCACTAAATATGGTGGTCATTTCGAAATAGTCAAATTCTTACACGAGAAATGCAATGAAGGATATACCATAAATACAATGTATCAGCTAGCTATAATCATGTCAAAGTTGTTAAATTCTTGTAGTCATGCAAAAAAGGTTTATCCAGCATTGTACAATAACAACATGACATTTTCGAATTTTATAAAGGTACCGAGTAATTGCTGCAGCCAAGTCAAATACAATAATCTAAAGATTGATGTCGTTAAATGCAAATCGTAAATTGCCTTCATTTACATCACTAACGATTTATCCATCAACTCTGTGTAGAATGGGCATTTTATAGCAAGAACCCTATTCTTAGATTATTTACCTATTAAAATTTAAAAAAGAGCAATTGATTAGCTACAGTGCGTTGACGTAGAAAGTGCAAAGATTTTACATTGACTCCATTTTGATAAAATACGAGCTTCACACATCGCTGCACAAATGATGCAATGACTTCTTCTGCTGAAAAATATCTAAGTATTGTGAAATGGCTTCATAAAGTAAGTGGTTTCGATTGTACATACAAGTGCCAGTGATGACAATATGGTGAAGTACTTAATATTTCAATTCCAATGAACCAAGAAGATGCAGTGGATATTTATGGTGGAACTAGCTATCTTGGTGTTCAAATGCCGGACAATGGATAATTTTTATGTCACCAGTGTGCTTTGGATGCTGCAACATGCAAGGGACATATCAAGATTGTCAAGTTATTAAGCAATATGTACCCTGCTACTACTGCATTAAAGCAAATAATGATGCAGTTAAAATTGATCATTTTTGCATAGTCCAATATCTCCATATTGTTGCTTATTACAAGGGTAGTTAAAATCAATTGCTTGAATATCTTGAAATATTTAGTTGAAAATCATTATTATTCATTGATTTTATAACCTTTAGCAGCAGCCTATAATATTGAAATCTTGGCATTTTGTATAATCTTGATGCAAAGTGGTCATACACTCCTATCTAAACAACAAATTATGCTCGCTGCGCTGTATTGATGCACCTGAGAATTATGAATATGGATGGAGCGAGGCTACAATTCAAAGCACTATTTTAAATAATTTTATTGTAATTCTCAATAATATTGGTTTGTCAGTATGCATAATTGGCATAACATGCTCTGAAGAATTGTACAATTTTCAACTTTGATGTTTTCATCGAAAAAAATAGTTTAAAAGGACAAATTAAACACAATGTCATATATAATTTTTGGCCAGCACCATCAGTATAATAATTACCTTGCAAGTTTTGAGCCATACTGTGCTAAGGATATTCAACAATGCTCAACTCTTATAAGTATTAGAGATAAGTCATAATACTCTTTGCTGTATGAATGCTATTGTACTTTGCACAGTGGTCCAAATACTTAAGTAGATCTTTTGCAAAATGAAATTGGGCTTTGATGGAGCTGTCGATTATTGCACACACAACCATGTTTGTTATCTTTAGATTTTACATAGTTCATTGTGATTATATTATATTATCCATATTGACATTGAAAAGTGCGCTATATCAATTTACATCAATCAATAAAATGGACGCTCAACTGGCAAGGCTAATGAATGGATAGAATTTTCATTTTTCTGATTGAATATGCCTGCTACCAGCAACTCAATTAAGCTTCGTGGACGTGCCTACCATGCTATGGTGGACGATCCACGTTTGCAAGTGAAATTGGAGAATATATTAAAAGGATGCACTTTTAAACCAAAAATTAATTCTTTGTCTATTCGTATGCAAGAAGGAAGCAAACGATTGATCAAGTCGCATACAAAATCAAAAGGCTCATCCGATTGTGATTTATTTGTTGACATTTCATTGGCAATGCTACAAAATTTGAATGATCAATATGAAGCACTTGATGGTTTGCCTATTGAAAAAATGGCAGCAGCTGTGACCAAATTTGAAAAAGTTTCAGCTTCAACTTGGAAAAGCTTGATGGTATTGATGGTATGCACAAGGAATTGCCTGCGAGATTGAAGACCCCAACTCGCAAGAATGTATGGAATTCATCGACACGAATTCTAAAGCCTGTACATTACATGATTGAAAATAATGTATGTTACCATGGTGTCGATTTTAACTCATGTGACAGTCGAATTTCACGAGTGTGACCAACAGGATAACATTTTCATAGCAATGAAAACCACATATTTAGAGTATGCAAGCTTTATGAACCTGAAAGAAATTGAGTATAGGGCTGGCTATGGTGTGTTAGTTAGAGTAATTCATGTTTGCGATTGGATTATTCTAGCATCTTCCACAAGTTGTATGAAAAAAAATACCGATATCAATATCATTATAACTTCAGATGATCTTGAGATTGTTTAAAGATCTCTGAATAATCAATTCAAGCATCCTATGTTTGAGAAGCTTTCTATTCCATTTCCAAAAAAAATAACTTGTATGTTGTATCAAAAGCATGATTCATGTCCATGTATCTATTAATTAGTTTACTTGGCATTTGCAGCCATTTGAGCTTCAAGTGCTTGACGGGCTTTTCGGGCTGCGTGTTTAGGTTTTTTAGGCTTTTCAAATGGAACTTTGTCTTTCTTTGCGAATTTTTTGTCTCCTTTGACAAATTTCTTATCGTCTTTCTTTTGACCTTTGACAAATTTCTTGTTATCATTTGCTTTGCCAGCTTTCTTTTCAGTCGATTTCTTGAATGGCTTTTTGTCTGTGCTCTTCTTGTCTGTCTTGGCACGTTTGGCATTAGGAGGACTGCCTCCTTCCAATTTTCGCTTTTTCAATACACGCATTTGAGCTCCAGGAGCAGGTTTAGCACGACGGCCTTCAAAAGAACGTGCTTTGCCTTCAGCATTTGTAGATTTAAATCGTTTGCCACATACAGAAACACGAAGTTCGCGTTTTCCAATCTTAGAGCCATCAAGCTTTAAAGCCTTTGTAGCTGTTGGTACATCCTATGCAAAGCTTAACATAGGATACAAAAAGGAGTAGATACCTTAAGAAGGACGTAGCAAAAACCTTTACCAAGATGAGATTCCTTGTCTCGAATAATACGAACAGACTCAACAAGGTTGGAGCCTTCATCTTCATCATCTTTTTCAATATTGGCTTCGAAATGGTTGCGAATCTAATTATTGTTAAGCTCAAATTTGCACTGAAATTCCTACTTCATCTTCGGTGGCTGTAAATGCTACGTTGCCAACAAACACAGTACGCTTTGGATCCTTTGTCATAACTTTACGATCGACACGAATAAACTTCTCATGAAATTCCTAAGAAACACAAAAATTACTTTAAGATACCATAATAAACAATACCGAGCCATTCAAAGCCAAAGCCTTTTCAATGCTTTCTTCAGAAGCAAATACTACGTAAGCATTGCAATTATCACGTCCCTCGACAAAGATTTTTTTATTCGCACACACTTTCTTGACAAGATTTTGTTTGCCATTTTGATCCACAGCACACCCTGCAACTGGAAGCGAACGAAGACGAGCTGATTCAACTTTACCACACGACGAAAAGAACTTTTTCAAATCATCAACAGTGGCATCCAATGACACATTTCCAACAAAGATAGTTCGATGTGCTCTTTCATCATCAGCTTCATCCTCTTTGGCATTTTCTTCAGTCTTAACTTCAGGCTTTACTTTCGAGTGCTTTGGTTTTTTCACTTTCTTTGGTGCTTCTTTGTCAAACACGACAACTTTAGGTGCTTTCACTTCTGGCTCTGCTTTGACTGGTGCTGAGCTCTTAACTACAGGGATCACAGGTGCAATTACTTCTACAGACAAAAGATTAATCCTTCAACTAAGTTGCAAACCATACTTGGCTCGGGCTTCTTAGCAAACAATTTCTGGCTCGTGTTGAAAAAAGAAGCAAGAGAGTTGGACGATTCCTCAGCTACTTCCACTTTTACCTTTTTGTCTGTAGTCTTTTCTCCAAATGAAGCCGCAATACTACCGACCTTGTATTCGTTTGCCATGCTTCCTGTCCAATGTCCTAATGAACTTGGTGGGGCCAACCACCACTCGTTTCATACTCAACTCAAGTCAACTGGCAGATCGCTCTGTGATTGGTCCAATGCAAATCTTAGTGACACACTTTCTGCCCGAAAGGACATAGCAGTTTCATTTTGGAACTTGTATGATGATTTAGGGGATTACTTTGACTAATTTATGTCAAAAGTGTCATGGTCTCATGCTCAATTACAATTGAAAGATTGAAAGATCATGTCAAAAAAGTTTAATGAGATTATTGGTGCCATTGATTCGCCTTTCGCTCTTCACGAATCTTGAGCGAACGGAGTTTTGCCAATTCTTTCTTGATAGCATAGCGTTTGGCATTACTGAGACTGCAATCGTCGATTTGAACTTCGAGTTGAAGGATTTTACTCATCAATTGTTCGATGTCTACAGCAGGGGCTGCTGCAGCAGCTACGGTAGTAGCAACTGGAGCTGGAGGAGGTGTGATTTCAAGCTTGCGCTTGGCAGGCTGATACGTTGGTGAGGATTGATTCAATTGTACATTGCGTTGAAAGGAAGAAGTGTTTTCAGTACGAACTGGAGAAGTGCGACGCATTGGACCATTTTGACGAAAAGATGTGGATTTTGCTACAGGAGCTGGTGCTGCTGCTGGAACCACGGCTGACGGTGCAGATAGAGCCCCGAGCTGATCTCGTAGAGACTGAATTACAGCATCTGAGCCCTTTTGCTGAATAGTAAATCGAATTCGACGCTGAGGATTGCCTGATATGGCGATTGTACGCAAATTCTGGCAGTTCCCAAGCTCTGGTGGAATCTAGCGTGATGTGAATGACAATACGGCAAGTTATATGCTTACATGTAGCAGATTATTGTTTTCAATGCTCAAAGATGTTAAATGCACGGCTTCATATAACGTACCCAGGGATGTTAACTACTTAGTGTGAGTACAAGCTAGCATAATTCAATCAAAACCTTATTGTCCGAGAATGAACACACAGATAACTTTGTAGCTCTACTCCAGTCAATATTTTCCAGATTTGTCAGTCTATTGTATGATAGCAAAAGCGTATCAAGAACTGGTAGCTCGACAACTACTGCAGGCACTCTTACAAAGGAATTGTTTTTCAAATCGAGTTCCTATCGTTTGATTATCTATAATTCACGATTGTATTGATTCATACCTTAATCATTGACATTTGCAAAACTGCACCATTAAACATGGCAGTAAGAGATTCCTCATTAAGGCGATTTCGTTTTAGACGTAAATGCTGAAGCCGAGGCAGTTTGCCAACATTTGAGTGGATTTTTGAAATCATATTTTCCTCTGCTGTTAATGTCTATCATATTTATCAACGTCAAAACGATTATGGGTGAATAATTACTTGTAGTGCAATTAGATTTCCAAGAGAAGCAGGCAGTTCAGTGAGTAAATTTCGAGATAAATTCAAGTGCACCAAAGTCGAGCAAATGTGTTCTACATCAATTGTAGGAACTCTAGCCAATCTAACAAACTTAATAAGGCGAATGATGGAAGTGTTCTAATTACTGTTTCTTTGAAAGATCAAGTGTTCCTGCTTCAAAAGCATGAATGAGTGACTCGTCTGCTTGTTGTTTGCTAGCTTGTTTCATAAGAGATTGTCGAGGTTCTGGTTCAGGTTCATCAAATTCCATTGAAGGACCGCTTGGGGCTGGACCACGAGCACGCAGAAAGGATTTAAGTGCCTGATGACCTCCTGTCAACACTGAGAATCGAATCGTACTATTTATCATGTTGTCAATACAATTACATTGCGATAATTACCGCAATGGATTCCCTTCCACCATTATGTGATTGAGTGTAGTTAGGTGACCCAACACTACAAGAAAAACATTACAATCAATTATAAAGCATAAAGTACCGTAAGGCAAGTCCGTCAAGTTATTGTTTGAGACATCGAGAGTTTTTAGTTTTTGAAATTGCTGCATGACATTGGCTTGGAGAACTGATAGCTGATTATTATGAATATTTAACACCGTTAATGTCGATACAACTCGCCCAAACGATGCTTCATCAATCGTAGTCAACTTGTTATTTCCAAGCAAAAGGTGGTCTAATTGAGATACAAGAGGCAACGATGGAAATTGTGTCAAGTGATTATTGCGAAGGTCCACAAATTGCAATTGATGCATCTTGTCCAGCACAACCAATGTATCACCAAGTTGATTTTTGCTCAAATCAAGCGTACTCATTGCACTAAGCTCAGCAAATGATTCTGGAAGTGATGTCAATTGATTTTCTTGTGCAGCTAACACTCGTAGCTTTTTAGCTTGTCCTAATCATCTCTAAGAATTTTAAAATCATATTTTCTATTTACCGATTGATGCAGGCAATCCCGAGAGCTGATTTTTATCCACACGAAGAGTTTCCAAATACTCCAATTGTCCAATATTCGATGGCAAAGTAGTAATTTCGTTGCTTGAGAGACATAATTCACGCAATTGTGTAAGATTTACGATAAACTCTGCTGCTTCACTTAATCGATTGCTACATATTGTTTAAGTTTAAATTTTCCAATACATTTCTTACCCACTCAAATCAAGAAAGACAAGTTGTTGTAAATGTCCAAATGTCGAAGGCAATCGTGTAAGTTGATTATCTTTAACTTTAAGCCATTTCAAGCCTGCAAGTTCTTGAATAGCTTCAGGTAATTCATGCAATTCATTATAGCTTAAATCCAATTTATGCAAATCCACACATTCCCAGTGTTTTTCATCCTACAGTAACAATCAAGCTATACTATATCCATTGATACATGTTGCTCACCGCTTCCAAGTACTTGAGTGGGTATAATACTTCAGCAGGGACGTGGGTTAGTTCACGCGAAGTCAAGTTTAACGTGCCCGTTTGCCGTGATTTCCGCAATATCCTTTGCATGATTGAATCAATTCAAAAATGATGATTTTCCTTGTGGTAAAGGCATGTGCAGTCAGCATATTGATGCTCCCACTCTTGTTTTGACTCATTTTCTATTGTATATTGCATTTTTCTCCCTTTCCTCATTCTCTCTTTCCTTTTTAGCTACAAGAAGCAATGTATTTCGTATAGAATCGATTGATTTCTTTATAAATGAACTTTATCATGCTAAAATCAATTGCAGGTTTATGAGCGTGCTAATGCCACGTTCATTGCAACATTTCATATATTGTCTAATCTAAAAACACGCCACTTTCAAGTAGCTAATTAGTTTACGATACGAGTAGTATAAATATGTTTAGTTAGCAAAGGAAGATGTATTCGTAGAATAGAGTGGATTTACATGAATTGGAGAAGAAGAAATAGATAAAAAGCTTGGTCGTAGTAGAGACAATATGAAATCATAGAATTAAAGTGGAGTGCTTGTAGCCAACATTTTGAGAAACTACTATCCATTGTATCCGGACATTCGGATAATAAAAATAAGTGACGCGATGCCACACATTTTTGAAATTTACTTGGAGAGAATGTGTACTCGCATTTACGTCGGCAACTTGCCGATGGATATTCGTACAAGAGAATTGGATGATTTGTTTTATAAGTATGGACGTATATTAGACATTGATATAAAATTTCCAAGTCGTCCACCTGCATTTGCATTTATTGAATTTGAAGACGATCGTGATGCAGAAGATGCAATTCGTGGACGTGATGGATATAAATTTGATGGTGCTCGTATTCGTGTTGAACCAACTCGAGGTAACTTTGGAGGGGGTCCACGCCGGAACAGTCAATTTGGAAGAAATTTACCAGGAAGTGGAAAATATGGTTTAGACGTCTCGGGTTTACCTGATGGAGCATCGTGGCAAGATTTAAAGGATCATGTACGACCTGCAGGTGATGTAATTTTCACAAAGGTCAATGGTCGTGGTGGTGGTTTTGTTGAATTTTCCAATAAGGATGATATGGAAAAAGCATTAACAACATTGGATCAATCCGAATTCAAATGCAAGAGCGGTACTTCTGTCATCAGTATTAAGGAAGCTGCTCGTCGTGGTCGTAGCCGAAGCCGTAGCCGTAGCCGAAGTCGAAGCGATAGCCGCAGTCGCAGTCGAAGCCGCAGTTCTCGTCGACGTTCTCGTTCGCCTCGTAAAAAGCGTAGCTACAGTCGTAGCTCAAGCCGTAGCCGCAGTCGCAGCGACAGTTCAAAGCGTAGCCATAGCCCGGAAGACAAGCCAACTTCACCAAAGAAAGACGAAAACGTCGCCAACGACGTTCAAACCAAAGAAGACTAGAGATAGTCTTGAGAGGGTTTTGCATGGCATCTACGACCAAGTTGCAACTTATTCATCTATTCATTTCCTGTACTTAGGTCCGAATGCGGATATTGTAATGCGAGCGAACGCCAAGCTGCCGTGTCGACTGCCCGCGCTTGCTTAGCATTTTTTAATTCCGAGATTAATACATGCATCCTCTTGTGTTCTATCACACGTTTTAAACTTCAAACAGGAGGTTGTGCGGTCGTGGGTAAAGAAGATTCCCGAAGCACATGCACGCAAAGCTCTTACGACACTGTAAACGCAACTTGATCTCAAGTCGCGTCTACGATTGTATGTACAAAGAAACTTGCATAAATACCAACTACGCATGTCACTCGATTGCTTCTCAGGTAGTATGTACAAACGGCATAAACGTCGCGCTTCTAACGCCACGGATCAGCTTTGCATTGCAGCACACTCTTCAATGCTTGTCGTCCTCCCCGCTTTTCCATCTTAGTTCTTATTTAACGGTTTCATCCAAATTTACTGAATTGTATACAAAAACGAACGATGATCAATGGATTGCTTGTGAATTAACGATACTTGCAGCAAAATCTTCCTGCTGGTAAGTTCCCTTCAAGAGCATGTCGCATTCAGCTGCGTTAAAGTGTGCCAAAGCAGCCACATCATGTGAAGGTTTTCGCAACGAACACTTCGATAGGAGAGAATCTGTCTGGATACTTTGACAGAGACCTTTACTATAAAAAACATTTAAAGAATTTTAAAAAAACAATTCTCAATCTTTAATACATTTGAAAAGAATAAAATGTAATCTTGCCACACAAAAAAATTAAAGATCACTTCCGAAAAAAAATATAAAAAAAGTTAATTTTCTTACTTGAATATAGCGTAATAAAAAAAATATCAAATGCATTTTTATTGCACACACTTCACCTGAAATTCAACCAATCATACAACAGTTGGGACAATGAGGAAGGGACCAGCTGGTGTTTCGTACATAATGTACGATTATACATTTTTGAGTTTTAATACAAATTTTCAAATAAATAGCAATGTACAATGTACGAAATAGGATTCGAAAAATGAAGAATTGTACGGATTGGACAAGAATTGGTGGAGGATAGTTAGTTCCTAAAAGTCCTTTAAATTTTTATAAATTTCGGTGAATATATTCGAGAATCCCAATGAATTTTTTTATCGAAACTTTTACTTAAACTTGAGAATTGTATAGAAAGACCATCATTATCAATTAAAATTATGAATTAGGCAGAGGTACGCTCAATTTGTAATTGTTCATTTTTTCATTTGCTTTTGTTTCGCATAATCAGCAACCCAAAGAAGCGGTTTGCTCTTGGGTCCTTGATTCTATAAGCGCTCTTCCAAGTAGTAGTGATAATAATATGTTGGTCACAGCCATGGATCACCAGCAACGACGACTCTCTATGGGGATGATGAATAGCCATGATGCTGAATACCTTGACCTTGCCAACCATTCGGCACCTGCTTATGGTCATTTAACATTGGAACATTCCCATTCCATGGGAATGCCTCATGGTCATTATATGGACGACAATGATGAACAGTATGACATGTCTGGACAAATTGTATCGCCTAAAAACAATGCTAAACCTTCTTTGTACAAGACGGAATTATGTAAACGTTTTTCTGAATATGGTAGCTGCCGTTATGGAGCGAAATGTCAATTTGCTCATGGTATGCCGGAATTACGTCATGTACTACGCCATCCCAAGTACAAGACTACTAAATGTAAATCGTATTGGGGATCTGGTCATTGTCCTTACGGCAGTCGATGCCGATTTATCCACGAAGAAGAAAATGTCTCCCGTGGACCTATGTACAAGTCCAATGGCTTGTCTCCGCGTAATGAAATTTCACCAACCTCTCAAGGCGATATGGCTTTTCTTAACGCCCAGTACTCGTCGGACTTGCCAGCTTCGACAGGACTTATGTCCTCGTACAGCTCGGACCTTAGTATGCTTCATCCTCAAACTTCGCCCACTTGGCTCGGTAGTGAAGTTGCTTCCACGCCAACCTTTATGCGTAGTCCATCGGATCAAACGTTTGCTCCCAAGACCAGCCCAATTGGTCCACCCAAGAAGTCTCCTTCCATGAGCAATGTACTTGATAGTTCTGTCGAGTACAATGGATTACAAGATGCTATTGGTGTCCTTCTCAAGTTCTCCCAAACCATGCCAGACACGGACAACACTTCCCCTGTTGGTGTTTCTTCCCCAAAGGTTGGATTACCACCTCCAGTACCTAGTTCCTCTTTGAAATCCCCACTCAAGCGTGATCTTTCGCTACAAGGAGATGAATTGTGGAAGGATTTTGCTGCAGTGTCAATCTCTGGCAGTGGAGATGCCGCTGATTCCTCGGATTGGTTCCTCGGCAAGTCATCACCCTCTGAAAGTACCTTTGGCACGTCGGATCTTCGTGAAGATTCGTCGCGTTTGAGTTTCTTTACCCAATTTAAGTAAGATGGAAGCATATCTGTACAAAAGGGACGAGCCAGCCAATTATTTTATTTTATTTACTGGTATAAATATTTCTACTGTTTGATAGCAAAAAAAGTTTTTTGTTATTTTTTAAAAACACATTCTGGCCGTTCATTTCAATCTATTTACTGTTAGAAAATTTTTAAAATTTAGTGTATTAATATGAAAATAGTGTAAAGATTATCAGATTCAGTGTGACGTCATATTATAATCAGAAATTTCATTTTTAAATATGACACTTGTTGTGTTTGACTATGACTGGTTTTCTGAAGTAATAATGTTATTTTGATCTTGATTATAGGAGTCTTATTAATGACAACTCGGATACTTTTATCTTTCAACAACTTGAGCCAGAGCTATTGAAGCATCTTAAACAACTTACCACCACTGGAGTACAATGGACGGATGCTGTTGGTATTATATTTAAATAGCAATTGTAGCTAAACCAAAAGTAGATCAAACACTTTCTCAATTAACATCAACTACACGTCAAGAATTGATTGATACTATTGCTCGTGTTCCTGTACAAGAAGGTATGACAAATATAATACTTAAACTGATTGTTGTAGGCATGTTGAGAGCAGTCAAGAATGCTCATGCTGCTGGAGCTGAGATTATTATTGTAAGTGATGCTAATACTGTATTCATTGAAAGCTTTCTTGAATTGCATGGTTTGAAAGACATTATCAAGAATGTCTATACAAACCCTGGAGAATTTGAAGGAAATATCTTGCGAGTGCGCCCATTTCACCCAAAAGTTGCTCTTCCTCATGGCTGTCCCAAGTGCCCTGTCAATATGTGCAAAGGTGAGAAGACTGTCTATCTTGGTGACAATGTTCATATCACATATAGGATCAATTTTAAAGACAATTTTGGCTGCCAAGGACTACTCTAAAGTTGTTTACATTGGTAAGATATATAAACAAGAAAATTAGCTTAAAATACTTTTGATAGGTGATGGAGGTGGTGACTTTTGCCCTGCTTCACAATTAACCTCGTATGACTCTAATGGATTGAAATATATTCTAAAGTGAATTTAGGAATGACTATGTTCTTGCTCGTGAAGGATTTGAGCTCTCAAAACGTTTAGCTGCTAATCCTTGTGCTGTGAATATCTGCCTTTGGAATACTGGTGAAGATATTGCCAACCTTTTCGAGAAATACGTTCAATAATATGCTTCAAACAGCTTAGTAGACTTTAATTTCTTCTAATCCTATCTGATGCGTTTAGCAACAAAATTCGTTCAATTTACGTAGCACTTATATAGTAAACCTGATCGCGTGGCTATGATATGTCATTGTCTTTATCCCACCTGCGTTCTATCACCCTAAATCCATCATACACACTTCATCCGACGGGTTTTGTGCTACGCTTTGTCCGACGACGGTACTCGACGAAGGAAATGGTTGTCGAAGGCTTGAATGCAAGTTCACCCATTTTTCAATTCACAATGGACTTGGAGAGTCCATCAAAACAAGATCAATTCAATCAAATTCTATCTCCAGGTAATGTCTATGGAGAATATAAAGATGGTGCTCTTCGTCCTCCTCGTGGTTCCGTGTCAATATTTGCATGGGAAAACTTTGGTATGGTAATTCACATGGCTGCAATTGGTACTACTTACACAACTATTAGCGGTGTCATTTACTCGGTGCTAAACAATTATTTGCACATGTCAGCTACACTCGTAGCTACGGCTACTGCACTTGTAGCATTTCCTCGAAGTCTTCGTTTATTCACCGGGATGCTTACTGACACAATTCCAATATTTGGGTATCGTCGTCGTCCATATATGCTTTTGGGTTGGTTTGTCACCTTTGTTTCTTGTCTTTTAATGACTTTGTTACCACTCGGTGAACCTTACTACTCGGATCAATCTATTGCAAAGATTGATCCAGATAAACTCACTGCTCAACAACGAGCTACAATTGATTATGATGCTCCTCAACGTGGTGTGAAGCTTATTGTTCTTATGATGTTAGCCAACCTTGGAAGTGTCATTGCAACAAGTGGATTTAATGGCGTTTTGGTTGATCTTTCCCAACGTGAACCAGTAAGCATCCGTGGTAAAGCAATGGGGGAGACATCAGTGATTCTTAATTTCTTTGCTATTATATCTTCATTCTTTACTGGTTTGGGTTTGAATACCCCTGATTATGGTGGCACATTTTCTTGGACAATTACTTTTAATGGTATCATGGGATTTTGTGCTGGGATGGCACTTTTAACTCTACCTTTTACGTGGTTTTGCATTCAAGAAGATCGGATCGAGTCTAAACATTCAATGTCCGTCTTTTGCTTTGTTTATGAATTGCTTCAGCTACGAATGATTTATCGCTACGTAGCTTTCAAATTCTTTTACAACGTTTGTGCTCTATTCTCTGTGACTGCATCGAATGCAATTCAAAGTACTTGGGCTAAAGTTGAGCCATTTAATAATGGTCTTGCTGGGATGCTTGCATCGCTTGTAGCCATGGTTGGAGCCTACTGGATTAAGAAATATGGTCTTGGGTGGAATTGGCGCTATATTATCATTGTAGCCCAAATCCTTGTTGTCTTTATTGATGTTTTTCCAACAATGTTAACTACATGGGATGTAGTTCGCAGTCAATGGTTCTGGCTTGGTGTTCCATTGCTAGAAAAGCTTCCAGCCGCAGCTACTGATTTGGTGGGTTCATTGTTTATTCTCGAGTTTAACACTATGGGATTTGAGGCTACACTTTTTGGTTTATCTGCCACTTCTCAAAGAGTTGCTACACCTTTTGCTACGATGCTAACAAAGACTGTGGATGGTTATTTGGACATTGAGCGTCCATTTATTCAAAAAGATGATAATCATGCTCGCTTACATGTCACCATTGCCTATGTCATTGCTTATGGTGTGAACCTTTTGGGTATCATTTTTGTCTTTTTGCTTCCACCTCAAAAGGAAGAATTTCATCAATTGCAAAAGAAAGGAGACAAGAACAAAACTTGGGGTATCGTAACACTTTGTGGATTGGTATTTGCTATTTTGTGGTCTCTCATGACGAACATTTTAAGTCTTTTTGCATCCACCAAATGCCTACGAATTGCTGGTGGAAGTGGCTGCAAGTGATTCATATTTGAACGTGAAGTAGAGATAGTCAAGGCGCAATAAATCAATAAGACATGCAATGACGTGTTTAGTCTAATGTTTCCTACTTCTTTGGAGGTTGAGCAGTGTATTCCTCAAACCACTTGAGCGATTCAGGGTTGCGGAGGGCACTGGCATTTGTGATGGGTTTGCCACCCAGGATACGCTTGACTGCAATTTCAACCTTCTTCCCACTCACAGTGTATGGGATATCAGGGCATTGCACAATAAGTCCTGGTACATGGCGTGGAGAGTTTTCTGAGCGAATTTTGCTGCAGATCTTCTTTTGAAGTTCTTTAGTGAGTTCGATGCCTTCTTGCATTACAACAAACAATACAATCTTAACATCAGGGGTGCCATCAGCAAGAACGTAGTCCTACATAAATTTTAGCCCACTATCAATAAAAATTGACAAGTACCTGGCCCACAATGACACAATCGGCAACATCTTTAATTTGCTCGACAACTTTGTAAATATCGGCAGTACCGATGCGAACGCCACCAGGGTTAAGAGTTGCGTCCGAGCGTCCATAAAGGATCATACCGTCGTGTTCGGTAACTTCAGCAAAGTCGCCATGGCGCCATACATTAGGGAATACATCAAAGTCTAAAAAGTATATAAGTCAAAAGAATACATACAAAATAGTTCTTACATGCACCAAAGTATTTGGAACCATCTTTATCCCCATAAAAGTACAATGGCATGGATGGGAATGGCTTGAGGCAAACAAGTTCACCTTGCTCTCGAAGAAGTCGCTTTCCATTGTCGTTGAAAATGTGAACATCAAGACCAAGACCACGGCATTGCAATTCACCATTGTAAACAGGCAAGTTGGTGCAACCAAGAGCAAAGCATCCGTTCAAATCGGTACCACCACTGATCGATGCAAATTGAACGTCACTTTTAATTTCAGAGTACACAAACTAAAGAAAATATAAGTCCAACAATTTTTGGGATCATTTCGTACTCGGAAAATGTTAGTACTTGCAGGTGACCCAGTTGATGCGATCATCTTGAGCTTGGACAAATTGTATTCCTTGCCTGGTTTGCAGCCAGAGTCCATGACAGCAGCAAGATAACGAGCACTGGTACCAAACACAGTCATACCAATTTCCTATGACACATGAGTACATTAAAAAGATTTTGTGGCTATACCTCAGCATATTTCCATAGTGCAGAAGTTGATGGGTACAATGGATTGCCATCGAAGAGAACAATTGTGGCACCAACAGCGAGACCACTTACGAGCCAATTCCACATCATCCAGCCCGTTGTTGTGTAGTAAAAGACAACATCATCACGAGTAATATTCAAGTGCAATACATGTTCCTTGACATGGTTCAAAAGCACACCAGGTCCCTGAACAATACATTTAGGAAGACCAGTTGTACCACTGGAATACATGACATAAACTGGATGATCAAAAGGAAGTTGTTCAAACTCAATTTTAGACTTGATGGGTGCCTTAAGCTCCTTGATAAATTGATCAGCATAGACAGCACGTGGAATACTGTGGAGATCCAAATCATAAGATTCAGCAATGGTGTAGCGGAAGACAATAATGCGTTCAAGCGAAGGAAGTTCATGAGTAATTTCACGAAGGCCTGGCATTGTGTCAATACGCTTGCCCTTGTAGAAATAACCATCAGTGGTAAACATAACCTTGGGGGTAATTTGAGCAAAGCGATCCAAGACACCATTCTTGCCAAAATCAGGAGAGCAACTAGACCACACAGCACCAACACTAGAAAAAATCTCAATTAAGATTGCATTGGCATTGATAAAAATTACCTTGTGGCAGCAAGCATGGCAATAATGGCATCAGGAGTGTTTGGCATGTAGCCAACAATACGATCACCAGCAACCACTTTCATTTCACGCAAACGTTGGGATAAAGCAGCAACACGTGTGTACAATTGGTTATAAGTGATCTTAATAGCTACATTGCTGGTTTCCGACTTGAAGACAATAGCAGTTCGATCATCACGAAAACGAAGCAAATTTTCAGCAAAATTCAAACGAGCACCAGGAAAGAATTTAGCACCTGGCATTTTCTTTTCATCATCAATTACTTTTGTGTAAGGAGTTGATGAAATAATGCCCGTGTATTCCCACGTCTACTCAATGCCATAAATACTAGAAATATTAATTTTAATCTTACAGCAGCCCAAAAGTCCGAAATGTTGTCTACTGACCATTGCCACAAGCCCGAGACAGTTGAAATATTTAATCTACCAAACCATTAAAGACTACCATATACTCTAAGCTCACCGATATTTCTTATTGACAAATGCAGTAAATTTCGTCCATTCGGAAGTCTTGAGTAATTGTTGGGATGGTGTCCACACTAAACAAATTGAGTATTTACGTAAAAGATAATGATTTACAGAGCTTCATGTCGTTGTCCGAAGCTTTCACCGCAGCCATTGCAATTGTCTCGTCACGTGCTGTTTGAAAAATGCCATCAAAAGTGCCAAGTGTACTTTATAAATTTATCCAAACGGCATTTGTGTTTACTTGTACAATTTATATCTTGTATATTTATATACATATAATTATCACAGTATAATATTATAATAGAAAAAACAAGATTTTTTCTTGGTAACGACCTTTTAAAATAAATTTAACATACGCCATAAAAGTATACTAAAATCAAGTTTAATTTGCAAAGGCGTGTGTATATGCAACAAATCTTGGGGGATCAATTCAACGATTTGTAAACAATAAGTCCCAATTGGAAAGCATGCAATTTTCGTATGGCTTACAAAAAGCAAGTTCAAGTTGAAAAGATTACAGTATTTTTTGTATGGATGTCGGCGACAACACGTTGCCACGTCGTATTGAAAATCAAAGCATTTACGAAACATGATTGGTAGATTCGAAAGATAATTGATTTAATTGGATAAAATTCAGATTAATGATAATTATGATTGGTGATGTTCAAGTGTGACAAGGGACACTTAGAGGTGTGACTAGACTTAAATTTGTGCACTCGAAAGTAAACACACCCATTCCTACTGATTTGGGCCATTGAAATTCATGAAATATCATTGTTTTGATTGAAATGGCCAAGTTATCATGTTCAGAATGCAAGAAAACTTTTTTGTTTTGCTAGGAATGAAATCTTGGTGTTCATGGCTTTTGTGTTATCAATTCGGATACTGGGGGTCGTAAACTTTTTCATTGTCATACTCTCCAAATGAAAAAAATAAATATTGACACCTTTTTGAATATTCAATGCTCAAGAAATTCGATATTCATTTTGTCCGTGGTTTTTACCACATTAAAAGGAAGTGTTAACTATGTTGCGTCGTTCTACAGAACAGTCGTAATCATAATATACAATACTCTAACTTAATGGCAGTAGAACTAAGAGCATCTCCAGTGGTGGGCCAAATCGTTATAGTAAGTAGTGTTTTAACAAATGATAGAAGATGTCAAAATCTGAATTAGATATGGGATATTCGCACAAAATGCAGTCGTCCGGAAATTACTGGAAACAAGTACCAGCATCAATCTTGATGCTGGATTTATCCATCAAATGGGAAAGATTTGACACAAAGTCAATTGTCTTTTTCATTTCACCTGGAAAATTATTGTACTCTCTACGCTTGTTGGCTTTGTTATACTTTCGGCATTTTTTCTATCTCTCTCTGTAATCTTTCCTTTGGGATAGACTTTGTTTTATGACATAATCGTTCAACAGGATTTAATGCTGCTCAGTGACATTTCAAATCATAATCTAGAAATTATTATAAATATCTCTTCATTTACAGTGTACTGCTGAGTTGTATACTGGCACCACTATCTTTCATGACGATTTTGGTCGTACTTGCTTTTGTAGTCAATATTAATTTATAAATTTTCCTGCATTTACCAACAACACAAGTTACTTTTTCCTCATCTTGCTGGACAAAATAATTTTTATATTTTTGCGTCCATCAAAGCAATGTTCAATATTGTTAAAGATTTCAATCAAGTTTACGAATTTGGTAGTATGTTGCTACCACAGTAAAAACACTCAAGGCAGATTTGTCGTATCTGCTACTTTTTGCCGTAAAACGGATTTGCTCTAATCTCAATTTCAAAACTCAATCCTGTGACTTGGGTGATTAAAAATAATGGCAAATTTCTGCTTACCGCTTTTCCTCTTTCAATACAAAAACCAACATAAGTCCGTTTATTCCGGCATTTCAATTAAATCCGGAATATTAATTAAATCTTGGCGGAAATCTGTTGAAACACTTTACATAAAATGCCAATTTTTTATAAAATATTGCGTAAAATAGGATAGACTCAGTGTTATCTCAATAAATCTATGGAAATGTTGATGACAGCATTGGGCAAAAACTTGTTAAATATCAAAGATCACACAAAAGTAGTGTTTGCACAGCATGCTCTCTAGTTTGACAATTCACGTTGAAATGTTTAGTATGAATAAGTTCCTTTCGACAAACTATCAATATACCTGAAATAATTAAATATTGAGTATATATATAGCAATCAATGGAGATGCTCTAACAATTATTAGATTGCTGTATTATCTAATCAAAAAATTGCAACACTTTTGAGGAATATGGTAAAATTGCAAAAGTATGGGATAATCTATGCACAGTGGTAAATCGTCATGAAAATATGAAAAGTTCTTGAATTATGCACAAGTATATATTACAAAAAGCTCGTTACTCATCTTCCTTTAATAATGATATAGGTCATCCAAATTAACCACATAGAAAAATACAAGGCACAACGACCTTGTAGAAAAATATATTCCGCTTTTAAAAGTTGCCAAATGTACAATTTCCGCAGTGCCTCACTTTTTCCTGCCTACACTGCTCAATACCCATTGTTGATATCTCTGCCAAGCTTCTGTTCCGGTACAAATTTTGAATGCTATTCATGCAGACAGTCTTTCTTACATATCAATAGCAATCATATAAATTTCATAGTTCAATATTGGAACACACAAACAAAAGTTAGTGGACCAATCTTGAAAGTAATGATAAGTACATAGTACTTAAAAGCAAAAAGGTAATGAATGACATGAATAATTCAATGAGTGTCGTATCATATTATACTGAAAAATATGTCTATATTACGATGTATCAAAGGCAATACGAGTTAGCTCTAGTAATTTAAAAACACTTGATGGGTTACTTGATAATCCATTGCGTCTAAGCTATAGTATTTTTGATCCAATTTAGATTAGCCTAAATCATTATAGTGATGTAAAACAAAGGTTGAAAGAAGTGATGGAAAGATAGTAAGAAATCGCTTTAGTGGGATTATAGTGCAGATATCAATATTCTTTATACACTCTACTTGATACATGCACATAAAGTAGACCAAGCTGTACTCTGATTTAGTAGATTAAGAGAGAAGAGGTCGCGACCGCTTGCCATCAAGTCGATCGACTTGTGCCATCATACTTGTGGTACGAGCAGCAAGGTCTCTGGTTTTGTTAATGATTTGACGGTGGACCGAGTCAGCGCGTGGGTCCATCACAATTACATCATGTTGAGCATCAATCTTGGCATCAAGACGGGCATTACGGATCAAATCAACAATCCAACGTTCA
>JNBS01000574.1:0-11784 GCA_002081575.1 Thraustotheca clavata | reverse complement strand
CATTGCTGGAGCTCTATGAAATGGTTCACACAAGAAAATTTATTTGGCCAAGCTCAAATGATGACGACGAGAAAAAACCATTGCCAATTCGTCTTTGGCCAGATTTGCAAGTGCCTGATGTGATTAAAGATAAAAAGGTTTTATCATTGCTTGAGAAAGTGATCACATTATACAATTATGTAGTTGTAAAAGATGTCAATTCACCTCCAAAGCTTCCATCAACAGCAGAATTGATGATAAGATTGAAAAATATTTCGACAATAAAGGAGCTTAATCTGGCTGCAACTTGGAGCCAACGTATTCAGTCCCTTCATATTTCATTCAAAAAAGGTTGGACGGAATCGGCTACCAATAAACTATTTGATAAATTGCTCTCTATGCCAACATTGAGAAAGATTGATTTTACATGGTATCATGATCATGCTGCTCGTCAAAAATTCCATCTTATTCGCATTCTCTCGCAAACTAATGTCATTGATGTCGATCTTCGATACTTTTGCTCTTCTGCCTATTGGAATCGTGAAATTGTCGAATTGTTTGCATCGTGGGTTAACAAAAAACCTCTTCGGTCAGTCGGGCTTCATGCTGTGGAAGTTGAGTCTGAAGAATGTACCGAGATATTATTTTCAGCACTTTTGGGCTCATCGACTTGTGAAAGCATCATGCTATCTAATTGCTTGATAGAATATTTTGTTCAAACAAGTCGGTCGATTCCGCCAACACTAAAATCTCTGGAATTTACTTTATGCATGGTTGATGATACTGACTATGAACTTATGCAAATGACATTGCAAAATACTCAACTTCAAAGTTTATCGCTAAGAAATGATAGTATCGAGATCGATGAAGTCCAAGGAATAAACGATGTTTTGGGTACCTTATTACCAAGTTTGACTCAACTTCATACCCTCCAAATCCAAAACTATCTTCTTACTGCATCAACTATCAGCGCTTTCGTATCGATTATACCCCAACTCAAACACTTTGATCTTACTGGAGCTGATCTCGAAGATGCTGCCATTGCACCAATTATTGCTGTCATACCACAATGCAAACGCCTTGAAAGCCTCGGTTTTTCTGTTAACAAGCTAACATATCTTACTGCCAAGCCTCTTGCTGATGCAATTCCACATTGCCCAACACTTAAAAAACTTGACTTTTTTGAGAATACTCTTGGCTCTATTGGTGCTTTTGTCCTTTGTCCTGTACTACATCTACTTGAAGAAGTAAATTTATGTCAAAATGAAATTGGCTTTGATGGGGCTGCTGCAATCGGTCGAATATTACCCAAGACACCATATTTGCTGTCGTTGAATTTGCAACAAAACTTTGTAAGTACTCATGGCGTGTTGGCAATCCTTAAAGGGTTAAGTGCATCACCCTTTCGTGAAGGTGTTGTTAACCTTAGAAATTCGATTGCAGCAGAGGAAAATTTTGAAGTTTGCCTTGAAGCATGGAATCAACTTCCAGATAAATCGTGGTGTGTGCTCTCGCAAATGCAAGACTTAAGACATTTGCATTAAGAGAAATTTGTTTTAAACAGTAATCTCTTAATCTTTCATTTTCAATTGTGACTATAACCCTTTCCAATTTTTTTTAGCTTCTATTCAAACGTCGTAGTCCATGGATGCCAAGTACCAAATTAAAAGTGCATATTGTGTTTATTATGATCATGTTATTGATAAAATATACATTTCTTATAAATTAGAGCTTGTAATGTACAGGCTTCACAATTCTTGTTGAGGAATTCCATGTATTCTTGCGTGTCGATGTCTTCAATCTTGCAGGTAATTCCTTGTACATTCCATCGAGCTTTTTCCACATTGAAGCTGAAGATTTATCAAACTTGGCCACAGCTGCAGCAAGTTTTTTAATTGGCAAACCATCAAGTGCTTCATATTGATCATTCAAATTTTGTAGCATTGCCAATGACTTTTCAAAAAATAAATCACAATCGCATGAACTTTTTGGTTTTATTTGCGACTTGAGCAATGGTTTGCGTCTTTCTTGCATACGAGCAGACAAACAATTAATTTTTGGTTTAAAAGTACATCCTTTCAATTCATTCTCCAATTTCGTTTTCAAACGTGGAGCATCCACCATAGCATGGTAGGCACGTCCACGAAGCTTCATTGAGTTGCTGGTAGCAGGCATATTCAATTAAAAAAATGAATAGTCTATCCATTCATTTAGCTTTATCAGTTGAGTGTCCATTTTATTGATTTGATGCAATTTGACATGACACAATTTTCAAAATCAAAATAATGAATACTATTGGCAGTATCTAATAGACGCTCTTAATAATCATAATTAAGTCATTTATCACAATGAACTTGTGACAGAATGGCATTGAGTATGTATTTTAAAGCTGTAATTAGTACTATGAATTGTTTCTGTGTCATTAAGTGATTGGCACGAAGAAAGCACAGATGACAACTATGTTATTTCCTGAACTTTTTTACAACGCATTGTAGTGTTCAGCATATCATCAAAGGAAATGTTGGCTTTCTTACGTGCTTTTCCACGAAATATGTTGTCGGAACCATTGAAAGCACTCGTGGAATTATTCAATGCTTTTTAGGATGGAAGATTAGCACCACCAAAAAAACGATGTTCATGGTTGTTTATGGCCTGAATTGCAGCTACTAAACGAAATACATGACAAAAAGCTTCTCTCTTGTATTAAAAAAGCAATGGTGTTGATTCCAGTGGTAGAAATTGAAGATGTCGATAATCCACCAAACTTACCATGGTCAGTTGATACAAAAATTAAATTTGACCGATTGGATTCTATACAGCAATTTGATACTGTGGTGGAAAAATGGTACCATCAAACGTATTCTTTATTTGTTTCATGTAATAAGTTATCGCAAAATGAGAGAAAAAGATTTTGCCATGCTATCACAGTTCTACCTTCACTTAAAAAGCTTACTGTTACTTAAAGCGATAATAATTTGGGCATTTTTTTCAATGAGATTGTGCGTGCACTATTGAAATCACGTATAGCTCTTAATTGTTATTGAGTGGAATTATACGACTACGAGCTTGTTTGCTTAATGGATCTCTGAAAATTCAGTGTTCAGTGTTTCCTTTGGTGGTATTTTATTTTCAGACAAATGTGGTAAAATTTTCTTCCAAGCATTATTGAATTCGACATCGCTTGTGCATTTTGAAATTGGTTATTCTTGAAGTTCACTCTTCCTCAGCAAAAATCGCCTACTTCCACCTTCCATCAAATATCATGAATATGATGGTTGTTCAGAGCTTCAGCTAACACGTTTAACGTTTTTGGTTAAAAACTCAAAGCTTCGAAGGTTAACACTCGGTACCGACCCTGAAACTCAGGGCGAAATTCCAGTGAACAATGAATTTTGGTTAAGTACACTGCCAAACATGACTCATCTACGCCAACTTAAACTCCAAGGTTACACATTTACTAATATTGAGAGCAATGCAGTCGCTTCTGTGTTGCCAAAACTTGTGGAATTACATCTTGAAGGTAATGAGCTCGATGATTCTGGACTTGAAATTATTGCCAAAGTTTTACCACAATGTAAACGACTTGTCACCTTAATCTTTGCGTGTCAAAACCTTACTTATCTGAGTGGAATGTATCTCGCTGAAGTTATTCCGCATTGTAAGAGTTTAAAGTGCCTCGATATCTCTGAAAACCGGCTCGGATCTATTGGTGCCTATGCCTTATGTCCTGTGCTTAAATATCTCGATGAAATCGATCTTTCTGGCAACCACATTGGCTTTGATGGAGCAATTGCAATTAGTGAGGTGCTCCATGAAACTGAGCAAATGCTTGCACTGCGATTGCGGGAAAATGATTTGGATGAGTTTGGTATCACTCGAATCATTAAAGCTTTATGTGCTTCTAAACGTCGAGAAGGTGTTGTAGACCTTTCTGGCTCAGTATCAGAAGAAGACTTTCACATTTTTTGTAAAGATTTGAATCAGTTGCCAAATAAGTTGTGGTGTGTGTCGACACCACAAGAAGTGACTGACTGGGATGAAATAAGAGCACAAGCTGAATTGTTACGCAATAACTAGAACATGCATCGACGTTAAAGGCAACCCTTACTGCAAACAATGACAAATTTGAGGTTAATAAAAAATGAGGTGATGATATTCAAAAACTTAAAAACGTAATATCATTTACCCAAAGCCCTATAGTGAAAGACGCACTACAGAACAGACTGCAGTAATATATTCATTGACATTGTATTGAACTAAAAGTGTACGTGCAACAACATTCACAGAGGCTTCTGCATTCGTTTATTTTGATCAAGTGATAGATATGAAGAGGTCCAAGTTCACAGATAAATTGCTGCCAGAGCTTTAGCAGAACATTCCAGTCTTTATCATGTCCTCAAGAGATATGCTCACGTTCTTACGATCCCACAAATAATGTTATCAGAATCAATGCAAGCACTCTTGGAATTATTCAACGTACTATACAAACAAAAATTGTGGCCACCAAAAAACGAGAAACAAATATCTCTTTGGCCTGAGCTACAATTACCTGGCGACACTCAAGACCCAAAGTTGCTATCTTGCATCAGAAAAGCAATGCCATTATTTCCACAAGTAAATATTGATGATGTTGATAATCCACCAAATGTACCATTGGCAGTCGATAGTAAAATTACACTACCTCATATACTTTCAATGCAAAAATTTGACGTTGCCATAAAAAAATGGCATGACCAAATCTTGTTGCTCTCTAGCTAACGCTGAACAAAGTTTCACACGATGAGATGAATCGAATTTGCCATACAATTAAGACATTGCCAGCATTAAAACACTGATATTGCAGTAAATGCCTATCACAATCAACTTGTATCTTCGTTAGTGAAGTCTAGTCTTTAAAGTATTGCTCTTTCTTCTTGTAATCATGGCATTGAGTGGAATGATACCACTGCATGTTTGTTTGCCTCGTGGATTAATGAAAAACCTCTTCGGAGCATTGAACTAAGTATGGTGACGCTTTCAAATGAAGGCGCAAAAGTTATCTTTGAAGCACTGCAAAACGTTGTTGATGCTTGAAAAATTGATTATTGGTGATTCATTAATATCACACTTTTTAGACAAAAGTCTTAACTTACCACCAAAATTACACGAACTTTCATTTTCCTTCTGCCAAAATGAAGACACCATTCGCATGGCAAGTCTACTAGAGCATTCTCATATTCGCGATTTAGTTTTGGCCAAGAATTTATCGAAGGAGTTGTCGAAATTCCTATAGAAAATAAGTTTTGGACTACTACCTAGCCAAGTTTAAATCATTTGAGTCTACTTAAAATTGATATCATTAATTTGGGTTAGGCAGAGAGTGCAGCAATAGCTTTTAGTTTACCAAATCTTGTGCAACATAAGCAAATTAAGAAGATATGATAATTTGTAATTCATCATTAGTTATTTGCATCTTGTGCCAAAGTATTGAATGAATTCTGGTTGTTAGTACAAGTGTGTACATTACTATAAACAATATCCCAGTATCATACTGTATTTTTCCATATTCATGATATCGATTTCGTCTCTTATCCCTCATTGTCACCATTGATACACTTTCATGGAGTTCACGAATCTTCTAGTAGATTTGCAAAAAACTATTGAAATATACAGCTATTTGGTATTGAAAGGGATATGGTGTATTATTTTGCCCCATTAGGGGCAATGGCTAATTACTGATTGATGGCCAACTACTGATTATTTATGTAAATGTCGTTCATGACGTGATTAACATGTTTCACAAATTAATTGGCGATGAAGTCATGGGTGAATGAAAAAGGAATTCTACCACCAAAAGTTATTGAGCGCAGTGCAATTTAGCGCTATGATAGAAAGAATAATTCAAATACCTACTTTTTGCTATAGGGTAACTCTAAATAAATCACACTAATTAAACAAAATAGTGTTTAGTTTTACATACTCTAGTTTTATACAACTCTAAAACGAAATAGTGTTATTATGAGTTACTTTTCAAATTCCATGAAGAAGTCAAAGTTAGATAGAATTCCTGGCCTTGTACCTGAACTACTTGAGCGCATTGCAACGTTTACGACGTGCTCCAGGGATATCTTTTCATTCCTGCGTGCATTCCCACTCACAATGCTAACAGAGCCATTGAAAGCACTGGTGGAATTGTTGATAGCTGCACGTAAACAACGCGTTGGGATACAATCAAGTGATCTTTTTTACCATGTCTGGCCAAATTTTGAGCTACCTTATGAAATCAATGATCCATATATTATCGAATTGATAAAGAAAGCAATCGTACTAATTTCGGTAAAAAGAATTGATGATGTTGATGTTTCAATTAATTATCCTTTGCCTGCCAATACAAAATTTAAATTGAATTTAATTGATACTGCGAGACAACTTGAATGTGCAATGGATAAATGGTATCATCGCATTCAAACGATGCAAATTAATTTTTGCTTCTTGCAAAAGGCTGAAGTAGAAAATCTCTGTGTAGCAATTGCAACATTACCTGCTTTAAACCAACTATCTCTTTGGTTTTTTAGCGACGATACTGCACCATATCAAAAAGAGCTTATCAATGCCCTTGCAAAATCCAATGTGACACGATTCCAACTTCATTATTTTGAAAATGAGGTTGATTGGGATATCGAGACAACAAAAACTTTTGCTTCGTGGATTGTAGAGAAACCAGTAACTAGCATCCGACTTCATGATGTTATGCTGGAAGATGATTGTACTGAAATATTGATTAATGGGTTTTTGGCTTCGACTACCGTAACCTGTTTTGAACTGAGTGAATTCCTGCTAGGTCAATTTTATAGTATGGCACGAGTTATTCCATCAACTTTAAAATCCTTACATGTCGACTTGAATGGAGATGATGGCTTTGAAAACTTGTCCACGCTCATACAGAACTCACAAATCCAAAGTTTGGATTTATCTGGTGAGCCTAGCGCTATTTCTAATCCTTCAGAGGACGATTCTAACACTGTTTGCGACTTAACAATTAAAGAATTTTGGACTTGCACTCTGCGTGGCTTGCATAAATTACGTAAGCTTACGATTCAGCGCCAATCTATGGGCGAAGAGTGTTGTCAAGGGATTGCTGCTGTCTTGCCACAGCTAGTGGAATTGTGCCTTGACGACACAGGCATCAATGATCATGGTGTTGATATTATTGCTCAAGCTATACCTGGCTGTAAAAGGCTTGAAAAACTCTCACTAGCAAATAATGGACTCTCTTACGCTAGTGCAGTGTCACTGAGTCAAGTCATTCCTCAGTGTACAACTTTAAAAACTCTCAACTTGGCCGGAAATTGTATCAGCTCTATTGGGGTTTATGCTTTATGCCCAGTACTTAAATACCTTGATGAAGTGGACCTTGCTGAGAATGAAATCGGTTCCGATGGGGCCACCGCTATCAGTAAAGTCATACCCCAAATTAATCGAATGCACATTTTGAATTTGAAGAAAAATATGATGAAAATAAAGGGTGTACTGCAAATTATAGAAGCTCTCTCTGAATCGCCACACCGCCAAGGCTATGTCAATTTGTCAGAAACTTTTGAAGAAGAGCACTATACAAAATGTGAACGTGCATTGGAGAAATTGCAAGATAAATCATGTTGTTATATCGCACCAACGGAATACGACTGGGATGATTAAAGTTGATAAAGGAAAATTTGAATTGTAATGAGAATTAAACAACTCGAGTGAAGTAAATTTAACTCTGAAGTACTAGCTCTTTCAACATCCAAGTTCCGAGAAGGAGTAGTAGACCTCTCAGTACATTACCCGATGACGTTAATGAAATTTGCCGTCACTCACTAAAACGTTTGCCAGACAAGTCGTTGTTTGTTGGATCCATCCCAGCATAATGATTTTGCAGAACTTTTGAACACAATAGCTCAACCTGAATGAACTCGCTATCTAGAATCAAGTTAATGTTGTATCATACTTTGCCATGCTTTTGTGGACATAGTAACTCAATTCCTTTCTGCTTGCAATATCTATCTTGAATTACCAAGGACAGATATCATTTTTTGAACGTTTCAATCATACAAACTTACAACATTAAGCCTCAAACACTTTAGATCATATCAAGACTAATATCCTGCTCATGTTAACACAAACACAGCCCACTTTTAGCAAGTGATATGCTTACCAAATGTTATTTCTTGACATTTTAAAAGTCCAATGCAGATAGCAAGTAAAAGAAGATACAAAACGTTATGTTAATAACGCAATTGACACATTGAAACGTTCACAATGTGATATTTCTATTTTTACTCACTTTCTCAGGTCACACTAATTGAATCCTAGTCAACGTTGAGAAATTTGGACAACAAGAATGACAGGGAGTCGACTACTTGTACCAGAGTTCCTGCAGAATATTGCAATGTTCTGCATGAACTACAGAGACTTATTTGCTTTCTTGCAAGCCTTTCCTCAGACTTCGTTGTCCGAACCACTCAAAGCACTGTTGGAAATTATTATTGCTGGTCGGGGGCAACAATTAACTTCACCGATGGACAATATTTATACTCGAATTTGGAGTTCCTAATAGAGTTGGAAGGAAAAAAGTTAGCCCTAAAGTAACTTAGCTAATTACGAAGGCTATGGAGCTTATACAAGTGGTTGAAATGAAAGGCAGTGAAATTGAACAATTATGGCATCATGTAGGACCAAAGTCCAAAATTGAATTGGACGAAATATACTACATAAAAGAATTGGATTTTGCATTGGAACATTGGTTTTCCCGTATTCAATCTCTTCACATTGATTTCACTACCGCAATTACTGATATGGAGCTGTGTAAATACGTAAATACCTCACCAAGAATACCATGATATTAATTTCCCAAATAAATTACCAACCAAATTACTTTATATCTTTCTCCTGCCCCATGAACAATAAGAGGCTCAATGAAAAATTCTCATGTGAAATTACTATGTGGTGATGTCAAGTGTAATCTTAGATATCATTTTACACATTCATCAACATAAAGCATTGTTTCAGTTCAAACTTCATCGAATTTGTACATGGACTAAGAAGTAGTGAAATGAAAATCAATCTAAATGCCCTTGGATGCATAAAATTGCTTCTTGTTATAATAGCATGACATAATTATACATGATTGAATAAATGATATACATGAGTGAAATATCACATCAAAATTAGTGTGCACAACAATTAGAGTGTGCATTGTTGTTGATCCATCATTAATTGATGAGCATGAAGAAAGTCAAGATAACAACTACGTTGCTTCCTGAGCTTTTACAGCGTATTGCAGTGTTCAGCATGTCATCAAAGGACATGTTGGCTTTCTTACGTGCTTTTCCACAAAATATGTTGTCTAAACCATTAAATGCGCTCTTGGAATTGTTTAATGCTTCTTACGATGGAAGATTAGCACCACCAAAAAACGATGTTCACGTCTGTTTATGGCCTGAACTGGAGCTACCTAACGAAATACAAGACCAAAAGCTACTTTCTTGTATTAAAAAGGCATTGGCGTTGATTCCAATGGTAGTCATTTATGATGTCGATAAACCACCAAATTTACCATTTACAACCAATACAAAAATTAAAATTGACCGCTTGTTTTCTATGCAAAAATTTGATACTGTGGTGAAAAAATGGTACCATCAAACGTATTCCTTATTTGGTTTCTTTACAAAACTTTCAAGAGACGAGAAGAAAAGAGTTTGCAAAGCAATTTCAGATTTCCCTTCACTTGAAAAACTTAGGGTGTCGATATGCGATGATAAATCTGCCACTTTTTCCACAGAGATTGTACGTGCACTATTGAAATCACGTGTCCGATCCTTTACTCTTCGATGCTATAATCGTAATGTTGAGTGGAATTATACAACTATGAGCTTATTTGCTTCATGGATCTCTGAAAACCCGGTATTATGCGTTAGCTTGGGTGGTTTTTCATTTTCAGAGGAATGTGCTGAAATTTTCTTTCAAGCATTATTAAATTCGTCATCCCTCACGCATTTTGACATTGGTAATTCTTGGAGGGCACACTTTTTAAACAAAAATCGACAACTTCCACCGTCAGTCAAATCGCTTGAATGTGATGGTTGTTCGGAAATTGAGCTACCTCATTTAACATATTTGCTTAGAAACTCAAAGCTCCGAAGGTTAACACTCGGTACCGACCCTGAAAGACAAGATAATGCACCATTGAACAATGAATTTTGGTTAAATATATTGCCAAACATGACTCATCTACGCCAACTTAAACTCCAAGGTTACACATTTACTAATATTGAGAGCAATGCAGTTGCGTCTGTGTTGCCAAACCTCGTGGAATTACATCTTGAAGGTAATGAGCTCGATGATTCTGGACTTGAAATTATTGCCAAAGTTTTACCACAATGTAAACGACTTGTCACCTTAATCTTAGCGTGTCAAAACCTTACTTATCTGAGTGGAATGTATCTCGCTGAAGTTATACCGCATTGTAAGAGTTTAAAGTGCCTCGATATCTCTGAAAACCGGCTCGGATCTATTGGTGCCTATGCCTTATGTCCTGTGCTTAAATATCTCGATGAAATCGATCTTTCTGGCAACCACATTGGCTTTGATGGAGCAATTGCAATTAGTGAGGTGCTCCATGAAACTGAGCAAATGCTTGCACTGCGATTGCGGGAAAATGATTTGGATGAGTTTGGTATCACTCGAATCATTAAAGCTTTATGTGCTTCTAAACGTCGAGAAGGTGTTGTAGACCTTTCTGGCTTAGTATCAGAAGAAAACTTTGAAACTTTTCGTGAAGATTTGGATAAATTGCCAAATAAGTCGTGGTGTATGCTTACCCCACAAGAAGAGACTAACTGGGATGTAGTAAATGAAAGAGCAGCCGAAATGTTGGAAATTCTCCAGTCGTAGTTATCATAATTACCATTATTTCTAGCAGTCCTGAGCTTTTTGCTCAATGCTCCTTTGCATAAATGACATTATTGTTGTGTATAGATATTAAATATTCGACAATCAACGAATTGTGATTACAATTATAGCCTCATTGTGATACTACACCATATTCTAGATGCAATGTGATGTGTGTTACATCCCTTCAGTACTGCAATTTACAACACGTCGTTTAAGGACATGTTAAAAATTTTATGAGCTTTCCCACGAAAATATTGTCAGAATTGCAAGAACTGGATTATTCAATGTACTACTTGAACAGCGAATTCCTACAGAGATATCAGTCCAAAAGATTTTCTCTTGTATTGAAAAGATATTGATTCAAGCGGTAAAAGTTTCTCCATTATACTTTTCTTGAGCCATTGATAAAAATGATATTGCAGACGAACATGAAGAGTTACATTATGTATATCGAAATGAGTACATCAAAACGTACTTCATCAGACAAGACAATCCTATCACTTCAGCAAGTATTTGTGACTACAACCTTTTCCAATTCCTGTTGGCTTTTAAGTCCATGGGTGCCAACTACCAAAATAATAGTGCCTTTTGTGTTTATTATGAACATGATATTGAAAATATATATATATTCATAATTTACAGCTTGTAATGTACAGGCTTTACAATTCGTGTGGATGAATTCCATACATTCTTGCGAGTTGAGGTCTTTAATTGTGCTGGTAATTCCTTGTGCATAGCATCGAGCTTTTTCCAAGTTGAAGCTGAAAATTTATCATACTTGGCCACGGTTGCTGGCATTTTTTCAATTAGCAAACCATCAAGTGCATCGTATTGATCATTTAGGTCTTGTAGCATTGCCAATGAAATGTCAAAAAATAAACCACAGTCGGA
>JNBS01000573.1:0-23686 GCA_002081575.1 Thraustotheca clavata | reverse complement strand
TTTAGAGGCCTAAATGAACCCAGTGTTTTGGAAATTGCAAAAAGACATTGTTCAGTTAATGTTGGAAGTATTTTTGTATTGACAAAAATGAAATTTATCAAGTACAAAGCTAATTTAGATTATAAAATTTGAATTTGATAGAGAGGATGGAGAAATTACAATGGTATCAACACAAATTGTACAAGATAAATTAATTCATCTTGTATCAAGCAATTCAGAGTTAAAATTTGATACTATTGTGGTATTCTTGCATTACGTTGAAGATTGATAATATTGCAATTAGTTTGTGCTTGGAACTTTATTCAAAGTACTGGGATTCCAAGAGTGTCATTTGTTTACCTGTTTATTAAATGCTAAAGCATTAATGCTTTGTCCAGTTTGTCTTCGAAAACTTAGCCTTGTGATACCGCAGTTTAATGTTGTAAGACGATATGAAAACCTCCAAATATTCTTTGCTCAGCTAACATACCCTTGGGCTAGCGACTTGAGTCAATGGTGTTTAGATCGTCTTAATTATATCACAAATGGAGCTAAAGGAAGATTGGAAATATCTAGAGCACCAATGTCTACTGTGGATAAATCAAAGCTTCAATTACTACGATTAAAACTTGCTAAGCGGAAAAAAGAGAAAAAGACACCACTAAAATCAACAAAATAATTATAGTCAAGTTGACGAACTTATTATACTTTCATTCGGTTTAAAGTTGTTTGAATTGAGTTATATCAACAAATTACATAAAATGTATCTACAATCTTGGATTGCCTTGAATTAAAATCGTAAAAATCACTACAAAAGATTTACGACTTTTTGATCTGACAATAAATCCATTGAAAAAGTTTGCCTTTATGAAACATTCCCTGCCCAAGTGATTGAACAAACTACCAGCCTAGTACATTGAATAGGAATCTCACTGATTCATTTTATATGTTTTGGAACACTCAATGGCAAAAATTGCTAGTGTTCAAAATTGACTTTGGCGTAGGCATATATTTTGTAATTCAAATGATTTGACTTTCCGACTAAAGTTCACACGATTTAAACGTTCCAAGCAACATGTTGATATTTCAATCGTAGAGAAACCTTTTACTTTACAATCCTAACATATATAGTATCAAGTGTATATTTTCCTTCACAATCCTAACAATTTGGCTAATAAGTTCTGCACAAAATTGTTGTTTTGCATGAATGAACTTTTATTTCCTATTATTCCGTCTATTAATGACTGTAAGCCTCATATCAAATGAAGGTGACATATTTCAAGTTGAAAATGACGCCGCTCTAACTATTGGGATATTAAAAAAAGAGATTAAAGATGGCAATTCAGAATATTCATTCGATTTTCCCAATTTAAACAGCATTACTCTCAATTATGTGGTCGGCTTTGTCATTCACCATCAGCACAGCCCCATGCAAAAAATCCAAAAACCTATTCAATCAAAAGACATACATGATGTTGTTGACCCATGGTATGCTGATTTTATTTCTTCTATTGGCCAAAGTGTTTTGTTTGAGTTAATTCTTGTTGCCAGACATCTCGAAATCGAGAGTCTAACAGAACTTGGTTGTGCTAAAGTTGCCTCTATAGTAAAAGGAAAAACTCTTGGTGAAATACGACAAACCTTTCATATCGAAAATAACTCTGGTGCCTAAGTACTCAATTGTATTCATTGTGCTAACAATTACACAAAAATTTCACTGAGATTTCAGCACGTTTAATTTTGATATATTTCAATACAATTACTATAGTTAATGCCTCACTAAATCATATTGTTTTATTGCATTTTGCTTTAGCAGATTTCAACTATGCATTTATTAGTGTAGGTGTTTGCATAAATCTATTACTTTTAACTTGGATTCTTCACACTTAGTGTGAGAATCAAAGTATTACATTCAATTGAAAAATAATAGATTACTATCCATTTTTTAAATGAAATTTGCACATATATCTCAAGATAAAATCTTGATTAGCTAGGCATCTTCGACAAATCGATTTTCTTCACGTATTTCTGCTTCTTCTTCGGGTGTAAAATCTGTGATATTGAAAGTTTCTCGTATTTCTTGTGGAGTTTTTCCTCTGATCATTGCAGCAACTTGTGCACAAGCAAGATCAAGCAATGACTTGATTTCAAGATGATTCGCAGCAAGAATTAATTCAAATAAAGCATCTTGAGACAGAGCACCGATAAAATCTGCGTCCCATTTCGAGACAACATCATGCATATCATTGGATTGGAGTGGTCTTTCAATGTCTTGCATTGGTTTGTCTTGATGATGTATGATAAATTTAACCACATTATCGAGTGTAGCACTCTTAACATTAGGAAAAGAGTAGGAATGCTCTGTATTTGTTTCTAATTGTTGGTCGATGATTCCAATCATTTGGGCAGCTTTGTAATCTACTTGAAAAGCATCACCGTCACTAGAATTGAGCACCACCGACATGCTTGTCATCTGATTCGTGAATGATGATCTTACAGATTTAAGTTTGATCATTTGTATCAAGTTTTATATCAATTATTCTCTGTAACGTGTAAACTGACTGTTGATTTTAATTGAAGTACTAAGGTAAACGTGTGCTTGACAAGTTGTCAACATTTTTTGATCAAGTCATTCCTCTCATTTCCTTCATTAAATGACTGCAACAAACAATGAGTGAAATCAGTAAGCAGCAATTACTTGATGAAAATAGTATGATTGTAACAATTTTCAATTATTAGATATGATTATTTGATACCGTTAAGTATTAAACCCTAATCAATGAATGAAATTAGAGTTGATCAAAAAAGTAATTTGTTATGGAAAATGGTTATCATTCCATTCATTTAATCATTGCAACAATTGTATAAAAGTTGTTGATGCTGAAGAGCAACAATTCATTGAATGATTGAATGAAATGATAGCAGCAATTACTCGGTGATGCCATTGTTAATAAGTGTTTTTTCACAGCTATGATACTTATCCAAATGATGCATATAGTTTTTATTAGCTTATCTGGATCGTGTTGCCGAGAGTTTCTGATGAGAAACAAAAAAGTTATCCAAGAAAGTGCATTATTACTTGATTTGCAGCAAAAGATAATTTTTCTCATCAGTTGGCATTTTAACAAGAAAATAGCATTTGAGTATGCTTCGCTTGAGTAGTTTGGTTTATAAAGTTCGTACAAAGTCAACACTTTCAAAGGAATCGATATTGCCTTTTAAAAATATATCAAGCTCTCCTGAAATTGGTTTTGGACCTTTTGCATCAAGTTTGCTTTATTTTTCCAATGGCGATGGCCTGAAAAGGATATTCAATCAAATGCAATAAATGCAGAATGAAAATGGACCTATTATTTGATTCCGAGTTATGCCATCTGCATCATACATTGTAAGCGTTGCAGACCCTGAAGCTGTCGCTGAATTTTATCGTAACGAAGTCCCAATGCCACTACGTAGACGAGGTAGAATTTGGGAACTACCTCGTGAGCAAAATGGATGGCCAGTTGGAATAGTCAATACAAAGAGTGGAAAATACTTCGAGTTAGTCTAATGATTATTTATTACAACCAAACAATATTCCAAATTGGTTATCTCGTTTTGATGATGTTGCCCAGATGAAGGAGCTCTTATCCAAAGTGAAGCTTTTTTAAACAATGGCACTGTCACCTTGAATCCATCTATTAGTGCTTTTTCTCTTGAATCATTGAGCTCAATTGTGTTTGGCAAAATAATGGGATATTTTGGTCCAGATCCAAATATACCAATAGATAATAAAACCCAAGAGTTTACTGCTGCCATAAATGGTTTTTTTGCAGTATGAGAGCGTATTCTACACACTCCTGAAAGCCTTCCAACCTTTATCTGCTTATATATACCTGCATACAAGCAACTTGAAAAACATTTTACTTTTGTGTTTGGTGTTGGTGAGCAAATGGTTTAAAAAACGATAGAGGAGAGAGAGTTAGGGACCCTCTAAGGAATTCGCAGTACTCACGGAGTGAAACGGATATAAAGTACTTAAAAAGGAAATAAGTAACAGAGAGTTGAAGGACAGTGAAAAGTGATGTAAGGTACTTAAAGAAAGAATAACGAAGTTAGAGAAGAAACAATAAATACAGAAATATTTCAACAGTTTGATTTTGGTGAAAAGACACAAACAAATACATAAATACAAATATCTGGACAGTTTGATTTTGGTGAAAGACAAAGTGACACAAATACAAATTTCTGGGAGGTTCAAATTTTTGAAAAGAAAAAAAACATAAATACTCCAAATAGGACAGTTTGATGTTGGTGAAAAACAATGTGACACAAATACAAGCTATCGGGAGTTTCAATTTCATAGATGAAATCTGAAAAGTTCAGAATACGATTTTAAATGATGTATACAAATGTTAAGTCATAGTATCGTAGCAAGCTATACTACATCAACTGCGATGTTGTGGCTTTTGTATTCTATTGCTTCAGCTCCAAATTCATCTGAAGTCAGATGAAAATTCGTACTGAAGTGAACTTGGCAATGGGATCCAATGATGCAATTGATGAACAGGCCCCGGTAAAGTTGTCTTATATTCGTGCTTGTGTCAAAGAAGCTCTTCGTTTAAATCCACCAACAATTGCTAATATGCGAACTATTGTCAATGATACGACAATCATGGGATATAAAATTCCTAAGGGAACTATGGTTGCGTTATCTTCTTACGTCATGAGCTGGGATCCAAATGTATTTGAAAATCCCGACACTTTTATTCCTGAGCGGTGGTTTGAGCGTGAAGACTTATCAAAACGCTCAAAGGCAGCCCATTCTACTTTCCCATTTAGCATAGTGCACGAGGTTGTGTTGGTCGTTGACTAGCAGAAACAGAATTGTATATTTTTACTTGCACATATTGTACGCAACATGGAATTCCAAATGAAAGCTTACTACAGGGAGAGCATCAAAGTCTTCTTGTTCCTGAATAGCAATTGACGATTTCTTTCAAACCACTTAAATGCTAATAAGGTGTTAGCATTTTCTAATTGCTAAAAAAGCTACATTTTTTTACAATGGCGTGACAGGACTAAAATTGTTGCTTAGACTACAAACGGAAAGACTGCAAAGATGCATACTTGGCATTACTTAAAATTGCTATGAATGATGAAATTGCATCGGACTCCTTTCAAACTATTAAGATGTTAGGCAAACACACAATTACTTTACCACCATGGAGTAATTGTAAAGTTGTTTTCGAAAAGTACACTGTAATTTATGTATGTTTGAGTTGAAATGCAAGTATCCAAAGGTATCTCTTATTTCTTACAAAAAACACAGTATTTCCTATGATATGACTTTGTATTTTGAAATCATTATACCGACTAAAGTAGTTGATTAAAGCTTCTGACTGATCAATATTGCTTTGACGTAGTTTAATACTTGTTAAACTTATTAGCTTATGCATCTTCACACAACTTCTTCTCTTCCTCATTTTGTCCTTTTTCTTCGAGGTTTAGAACGTGAAAAAATTCTCGAACTTCTTTACTGGTTTTTCCTCTTGTCATGGATGCTACTTTAGCACAACTCAGGTCAACCAACGACTGAATTTCGAGGTAGTGAGCAGGAAGAATTAATTAAACAAACCGTATTTATCGAAGGAATTAATGAAAGTAGCATCCATTCCGGTACGACATCGTACCTAAGCTTATCCAAGGTCATTCAATACTTTGCATTGGGTTATGTTGGTGGTGATGAATGAATTCCTCTGTTTTCTTCAACGATGGCGTATTTACTTTGGGAAAAGAAAAAGAATGCTGAGATTCATTTTCCAATGGCTCCCTTGTGATTCCGATCATTAATGCTGCATCATACTCAACTTGAAAAATATCTCCTTCATTTGGGAATAGTGTTATACATACTAATACAACTTGATTAGAATTAGTTATGAAATTGGATAGATATTTGAAAAGGTTTGCAGAGTTTCGTTAATTCTATAACCATTTTGTATGTTAGATTAATGACAATTTGACCTGCTTTTCTCATCTTCCTACCTTTTACAGTTTGCCTTTTATAAAGGAATCCCATTACCTTTACAATTACTTTACTCATAGTAAAAGGTATTTACCTTGCTGAGGCCTACGTCTCCAGCCGAAAAAGCCTTGAATAGGTAGAATAATCATATCACATGTCTTTCAACAAAGGCAGATTTTCGATTTTGCACAGCATTACCAGTGATGATATTGTATATAATGTAGTGGCCAACACACTACTCGTCCAAAATTCAAAGCCAAGAATTGAAAACTCCAAATTTCCTTAAGAACTGACGAACGCTTCAAAAACATGTAGATTTATTACGAATTACTGTAAAACATTGAAATTTTACTACCAAGATTTCTCCCAATAGTAAACACTCATTAAATTTATAGCCCGTACAAATGGATTTGATAACTTATAGTGTTTTGACACTTGTCGTACATTTAGATTAAAAATTATACCAATATTGTTATACCTTATTTCGTTAAGATTTTATACAATATTACAGGGTTCGTGTTTTTGCTGTGGAACGCAAATAAAACAATTAATGGAATTACCTGATGCTATGGAAGTTCTATCATTTTGTTCATTTTTGATTTCTCAGTGCCATGAACATTCGGCTAATCAGTTGCATTGTTGGTTCTCTCGCTTCCCTGGCAATTGGGGGAGCGTGTGGTGATACTCCAAGCCCAACTATTCAACCAATACCAGCACCTACACCAGCACCTACACCAGTCCCAACATCAGCTCCAACACCAGCTCCAACACCAGCTCCAACACCTGCACCTACACCAGCACCTACACCAGTCCCAACGCCAGCTCCAACACCAGCACCCACTGTAGATCCTTGCACCACTACACCATGGGCCCCACCAGCTAGTGATTCAGTGTTACCATCGATTCCATGCAATGCAAAAGAGGGTACTATCGTTCCAGCGTTGAAATCGGGAGGTAGCTACAATGGTTTAACGAGTATTCCTGGATTTCATGTATACGTGGGACAATCAACTACGTCCATATATTATTGGAGTACAAAAATCACTGATGGAAAGCTAACAATTTCCACTCTTGGTTACTACATTTCTCTATGCGGGTGTACATGTCCTCCAGGTTATCCTGATTGGATTATTAACGCTCCATTGCCCGCACCAACACCAAATGCGATATGGACTTGTGTCGATGCTGGAGATAGTTATGATTTCTTACGCGCAGATAATGGCTATTACCTCAGTACCTCTGATGATCCTCACACTGGAATTACCCTTCAGCAAGGTGGTAAGCCAGTATTTGCAATGCCTTACACAGGTGCTGACAATCAATGGTGGAAATTTAACTAACTTTCAAGTTCCTTTAAAAAATTGATTTTGATTATTTTTTACTAACTTTTGATACGTGTTTCTATCGCTATTACCAAGAAATAACTTGATGCATGTAAAAAAGAGCTAGTGGGACACTCTTCATTCCTTTACCACAGCACTTGGAAGAGAGATTATTGCAGTTGGTAAACGTGTTCTCTAATGGAAGACGACATTGGGATTGATATGAACGATATTTCGATTGAAACAATTGATGAAAATGACCATCAGGAATCATCTCTTCTTTTAAACTTGCTTCCAGATAATTCCCAAGTGTCCTTTTCGTACAACTACGACTTGTTAGCAGAAAACCATAAAAATTGGTATCAACAAAAACGTAAGCTAAAACTAAGTATGAAGAGCAATAAATTGATAGACTTTCCAACTTTACCACGAGTTAACCCAATAAAGCAACGAAAGCGATCACAGTCCCTACCATTAATGTTGGATGATTGCTGGAAGTCTGCCATTAATCAAGATTTAACCCCAGAGCCAGAACCAGAACCAAAAATTGCTCAAGTAATTAAATATTTACTCCATGTTGGACTATGTAATTGTTTAGGCCAGTAGTGGCTCTAAAACATTTCAAAGTCGACTGTCAGAATGCTTGCTGCGAAATATGAACTTGACTCAACAAATAGCACAGCAATCCAAGTAAACTCAATACGGAATCATATAACTGGATTAAACGTTAGGGAAATTGAACGAAAGGCCATTGTAGAGATTCAACTTCATCGACAACTCGATCAACTAAAAGCACTTCATGAATTTCGGTCTGAAATGATGCAAAAAATGGAGCGTCGTTTGCAGCTCGCTAACGAACGAACGCGAGTTACTTCAGAGTACCGCAATCGATTCAAAATTATGATTTACTTCTCTTGTAGAGGTTATGCTAGATTGAAAAAGTGTGCCAACGAATTACGTGTTGAGCTGGCTAAAGTACTCAAACTTAATCTCCAATTAACTGGTCAAGCATCACTTACGGAGTTATCTGTGAGTGAATTGGAAAGTCTAGAATCAACTCTAGAAAATGGACTCCAACAAGTAAACAAACTACAATTAAAAACATTAAGGATTCACCTTTAGATTCGCCAAAGTTTACGACAACAATACAAAGATGCTATTGAATCAAAAGTAGAAACATGCATTGTTTGTCTGACTGAAAAAGTTTCAATGGTATTTCTTCCATGCCGACACCGAGTACTTTGTGGAAATTGCGCTCTTCGTGTAAATACTTGTCCAGTTGATCGTAAAGAGATTCATGACATGTTTCCAACATTTGGTTCCATTTAACAATGCAAACATGATTGTATTAAAAAACTCTTAATCATACATTTCATTGTAGAACTGGAGTAAATTTTTCCGGTTTTGTTCATTCTTCTTGTCTTGAGCTGTTTTGACAATTTTTCTTTTAATTTTTTTGCCCGAAATCACACTTCGTACAGTATCACTATCAGACGAAGAAGACGAATCGTATTTTGCTTTTTTCTTCTTTTTCTTTGATTTTTTCTTTGCTTTCTTTCGTCGTTTAATATCTTCTTCATCACTGCTTGAATCACTTTCTTTTTTTGCTTTTTTTTCTTTACGTTTACTATTTCGTTTGGGGCTACGAGATCTTGAAAAACTTCTTGATTTTTGTCGACGTTGCGGGCTTCTTGATCGACTACTACGTCGAGATTCTCTTGTTAAATGTTCATCTATACAAATAAGCGGCGACAACGAAAGCGCCACGCTCTCTCCGTGAGATCAGAATCCTCATTCATCTGTACCTCGCATCTTGCTTCCACACCTTTCGTTTAACAGCTGATCTCAAGACTGATTTATCAGCATATCAATCCTCGTACAGCACTATATAAAAGAGCTTAGTGTTTTGGCATGCTTGAGATAATTAAATGACGTTAAGAATATCGACATAAAGATAGACTTATTTTGAATAAGGTTGACTCAATTGTTGAACCTTATAATGAAGACTGTATGTCAAGACTGTCAAAAGTGCAATGTCGGTTTCTTCCATAATGACTCATAATTATTTGTTTTAAATGGATTGTTAATATATATACTTTAGAGATGGTTATGATGGTGTTGGGATGGTGTAAGAGCTCTGGAGTGAGTTGTTTGTGTAGAGAAAGGAGTTGTTAGTTAGTAGCAGTGATTGTCGCTTCTGGTGCACCGGCTGTCGCGTCTCAATTGACATTCTTACGACTAGAGTACAAGGGACGATGTCGTGTCTAATGGTTCACGGGGTATGGAGGTTTTTGCTCGTATGCCTCGTATTTGTCGCTGCTCAAAGCAATTCCTCCACTGTGACTCCAGTACCATCCCCAGTAACCTCACTACCACCAACCCCGTCACCGTCTCCAGCACCAGTACCAACTCCATCTCCAACACCAGCACCAACACCAGTACCAACACTGGTTCCAACACTGGTTCCAACACAAGCCCCACCACCAACAGCACCACCAACACCAGCTCCAACTCCACCTCCACCGCCGCCACCGCCAACCATAGCACCAACAGAAGCCCCAGTAACTAAATCTCCAACGCCACCACCAACTACAGAACCTGTGCCATCTTCTGTGCCTTCAACAACTACACTTCCACCCACAACAACAGCTCCAGTTATTTCTACAGCACCTTTAACAGTATCCCCAACAACAATTCTCACTCCAGAAATCACCACGGAAACATCGGAAGCTCCAATTGTGGGTACTTCGACAGATCTTGCTTCTACGATCCACCCAACTGCAAAAGTTAGCACTCAAGGTAATTCTTGTCAACCCATTTGAACCCACATCTAATGGCAAGTGCAGATTCTCAACCTGCGTCAAATTCATATTCCACAATCATCATTTTATCTTTGGCTGGTGCAGTTGGTTGTTCTATAATTGTAGCTTTAGCAATTCTTGCAGTTCGACGAAAGAACCGTGATAGTGAATTTAAATCACAAGCTGCTTCATCATTTGCTTTATTGGCGTCCAATCGTGGGTCGACAATTCCAGTTTTACACAGTTCCAAGCGTATTTACGAACCTTCAATTTATGCAGCTTCCTACCCAAATCCCCATCAAGCTCCATTGGCTCCACGTTCTTTAGAACATCCACAGCCTCTTCAGCAGCTCAATCAACAATCAAATTACGTTCCCTCTTTTAAAATCAGTGATGTTTCTGAAGACTTTTCAATTCGAGATACAAATGAAAGTCATGCAATTTCCCACTACAATGGCAGTCAAGAATCCATTATTACAATCGAAGAAGAATATGATAGCGATACTTTTCAAACATCCCCACGATCAACTCGTCCCCAAGAAAATATCATTTGGAATGATTCAATGGATTCTGAGCTACATGATAGCACTGTCCTACGTGAAAGTTCTCTTGTAAGCTCAGGATCTCTTAGCAATGCAGAATGGATGAACACAGCAAGACTTATGGCTTCTGATGCTCATGATTTTTAATCTTAAATTGTACTTGAAAAAATTGGATTATTTATCATAACAAAAAGTGTATCAAGTGATCTTAGACAGGCGTCACCTCTTAAATCCCATATCTTACTCTGCCTTTTGTTATATAGTGTTAGTATTTTCATTTACCTTTTTTGTTTTATTCATACTACATGCATCATTTGCAGATGTAATCCATTAAAACAAGTGTATATAAGAAAATGCTCCAATTGAGATCAATAAATGGATAATATGCATCTAGAATACAAATAACAAATGATACAAAAAGAAATAACACTATTAATGAAAATATTAGCTGTAAGAGGGATATGAAGAGACTGCATTACTTTAAAACCCCTCGCATAGCGATCGATCGGTACCAAGTCCCCAATGACATCAAGGCTTCGAATACAATCCCCCGCGGACTTTATGTTCGGCACAACGTTGGGCGAAGGAGCATATGCACGTGTATGAATGCATTGGCGGTGGTTAAAATTGACGCTGGCTAGGTCGTGCATGCCCGATTGAAAGAAACGAATGAAGAATTTGCTGTGAAAATCATGGAAAAACGATTCATTAGCAAAGAAAAGAAGGTCAAGTTTGTTATGATGGAACGTAAAGTCTTTTCCAAAGTCTCCCATGAACGTATTGTCAAATTATCGTACTCATTTCAAGATAAAAATTATTTGTACATGGTCATGGAATTGTGTCGTGGTGGAGAATTACTTGATGTCATTGTGTATGAATTTAACCATTCTTTCAAAATTTTACTTATTTGCATAATAGAAAAGCACAAAAAGAACAAGCTGCACTTGGAATTGAGAATAAAGCTTGTTCATTTGAAGTAACTCAATTTTATATTGCTGAAGTCATTGAAGCATTGGAATACTTGCATGGAATGGTGCCATTCGATTCTATCAATAATACCTATAACATATTTATTTAGGGTATCATTCATCGAGATATCAAACCAGAAAATATCCTTTTAAATGATGTTGGTCACCTCAAGATTACAGATTTTGGTACTGCCAAAGATGAGACTGAAGATGGTGTACGGCATAATACTTTTTGTGGTACTGCTGAATTCGTCTCACCTGAAGTTCTTCGTGATCAAGAAGCTTCCCGGGGGTGTGATCTATGGGCAGTTGGTTGTATGATTTATCAGATGCTGGTCGGACGCCCAATGTTCCGAGCAGAAAATGAATATTTGACTTTTCAACAAGTACCCAAGTGTAATCCTATTTTGTGTCTGAGTATTTTTAGATTTTAAATCACCCTGCAGAAGATTTTGCATATCCTGAGGATTTTCCTGATGTTGCAAAGGATCTCTGTGATAAATTGCTATTGCAAGATCCTGCCCAACGTTTAGGCTCAGGAACTAATGAAGACGGCAATGGCTATGATGCTCTAAAAGTACACTTTTGAATCTTTACTTTTTATAACACTGATTAGAGTCATCCATTTTTTGAAGGAATTGACTGGGCTCGTCTAGGCCAAATCCAATCACCTTATGTGCCTAAAATTTCCAACTTACCACCTACAGACAATGTACAAAAAACTACATTTATTGTACCATCTCATTTGTAAAAATTAGGATGGTGCCACTGAAGACTGGTTGTTTGCTGGGGTTGCTACAGAGCTTCAAATATCGTCAGGACTACATGCAGAACCTATTGTGCAGTATGAAGAAGATCGCCCTTCTAGTCGAGTGTCTAGTGGCAGTAATCATAACAGTAGTCAGCGATACATTGCTGTGGATCACCATAACCCAGTCGAAGTGGCTCGTGTCCGTGCTGCTGTTCCTCCTCCCCCAGTATCAAGAATGAATTCATTATGGAATCGATTCTTGCTTGATGATGAAGTGATTCTTATGAGTGGACTTGTAAGCAAAAGAAAAGGACTCTTTTCAAAAAAGCGGCAGGTTACTATAGGAGTAATTGATGTAGTACTCAATTGTTCTTGTAGCTGATCCTAACGTCAAAGCCGCGACTTATCTACATTGATGCAATTCGAATGCGCCAAAAGGGTGAAATCCCATGGTCAGATTCGATGTACATTACACTAAAGAATTCAACAGCTTTTGATGTCGTCACGGTGAACTTTTTATTTCTTTTGTACCGCATCTCATAGCTTTTTTTGTAGCCAAATCGGGTGTATCATCTTACTGACCCTGCGAATGGTGCCAAGAAATGGTCGGACGCTATTAATGCCTCCCTTGTCCAAAGAAAGTAGCCACCAAGCAATGCGATCACTTGAACCCTCTGTAGTCCAACTTTTACATAGTTTCCTAGTGTTTTTTCCAAGTTAATCCTTGGCCCCAGTGTTTTCTCTACTCCTACAGTAGATATTTTAGTTATTCTTGAGGTATGCACAACTGATAGCGTTTTCAGCTGACGTATATGACCCGTCACTTTAATTCGACTTGGACAATTTATCGTTGTGTCATGAACAAATGATCTGTACTTGTTAGTATATTCTTTTGCTTCAACTTGATATCGATGCCATTTAAAGCCTATCTATCTGAATTAATTCCATTCCATGGCATTTATTCCAACCTAACTTTAGAAACTCGAGTTTTGAATCATTTGCACAATCATATTTGATACAATTAGAAACTCGGTATAGTAAAGACTTCTTCTCCCCATCACTATCGATAGCCCATTATACTTATGATAATCAATATGAGATTGACAAAAATCGTCAGGTTGTATCTGTTGCTTTGCCTATGACTTATGAACAAGCCATACTTCACTTTCCAACTGTGGTCTATTACCCAGCTAGCCAAGTGAATGAAATCAAACAACGAAATATGACAACACTACCTGGATTACGATTTGCTAGCTTTGTTACATTGTTGATCTGACACAATTTATACAAGCTGTGTGGGTTGTCCAAGGCAATGCCATTGCTCAAATTAACATGACCAACTTGACTGGATTAACTCCCAACATATACAATCTACCTTACTTTGCATTTATACGATTATCTATATATTGTTCTATGTTTAAAATTTGGCTATCGCTGCCTCTTGAGTTTATATACTATGTATTACTTTTATCAACATTGTTATGCTTCTATACTGAGACTATTAAAGTTGTATAAACGAACTCCACTGTTTCAAGATGCTTCTCGGATGGAGTTGATAATTGGAGAACCAACAGACTTTGTCCTAACAAATTCATGGATAACAATGGGGTTTGTGATAGATTGCCTCATTAGCCTTCAATTTGCAAGAAGAGCAATAAGTCGAGCTTGCAAATTTGCATTATCACCTTTTCAAGGTTGCTTGCCTTTTCTCTATATCTTTCTCGTCTTGTTTGGTTTGCTTATATGACAAAGTACTTTGTATCCAAGTGGCTGCTCTATAAGAAAAAAGCTCATCGATTTGTCCCACTCGACACAACGCTGGTAGCTATTCTTACAGGAGTCAAATCAGCAATAGTCGTGTCTCTTGTATCCAATATTTATCCCTTTTTCTATGTATTTAATCTTCTTATGAACTTGTACATTCCTGGCACTGAAGCCCAATACCAAGTAGTTTCAACACTTGGTGTAGTTCTTTATATGACTTTGTAACTTTAGCACCAATTGTCCTTGGGTTTACTTTATCAAGTTTATCAGGATATTTCCAACGCCAAAACGGTAAGTTTCATTTACGAGAAAAAATACGACTTTGGACATTAGGAGTACATGCTATCAAGCAAAGTCCAACGTATTAAAATCAATTTTTATTCCAACACCCTGAATGCCGTATTAATTGTACACTAAGTCAAGATGATGACGAATGTTTTCTAGTCATTTATAACACAAAAGGCAAAATAAGTGCAATTCAACGTTTAATTTGGATGAAAACATTGAATCTTGATAAATTTGCTACTATTGCTTCTACACAGAATCCAACAACACCACTATTGCACTTAATACAAACACCACAATCCAAAGAAACTACAACTATTGAATTGGGCAACGATGATCTTTGTGAATGGATCTATTGATGTGGCATTTATGATTGTCACACTCGTTGTACACAGAAATGAAGTCCAAACAACTCTATGAAGAAATTACAATCGGGGTATGACAAGGGGTAGGGTCCATATTGTATTATGGGGTAGGGCTTTCCATAACATATGAAACTTGTGTACCATAAGAACAAACAAGAATAGTCTCTATTGACCACAAGAGTAAGCTTTTGATACAAAAATGTCGTCCGATTTTTGACTACGCAAACAGTAGATAGAAGAAGGATTCTTTTATTATCAACATTTGTGGTTGTCTTGATAATGTTGACATTGACTAATGTATCATCCATCTTTTCCCCATTTTGTTGTACGTCTCACTGTTTCTGTCAATTTCTAAGGCTTTCTGATTTCTATCAACCTTCTTCTTCTCCCATAATCTCGACATCATCCATCTTTGCACCACCACTCTACTAATATCCATTACCACACTACTACTAATAGTACACACTACCAGTACTGATACTTCCTTATCTCTTGAAATATTCATTAGAATGCACGATTGAGTGATGTTTAAATGTAAATAATGTTTGCTCAAATCAAGTATTACACCGTGTCATGCTCAAACAAGCTGTTTGCACAATCAACTTGTCAAAATCGACCATTAAATCAATCGTATTTGATTGGTTTAATCATGTCGACGCACTACACCAATGAACCAGTCATAATCAAGTTGAATTATCCGGACACGAGAACATCGGAAACGAGCCAAGCCATTTTAGATTTGGCAACGGTCCGATGGCATCATCGTCGCCTTCAATAGGAACTCGTCCACAGATTGTGGTGCCTACAGACTGTTTAAGCATGATGACAACAACATCTTCACCTATATCTGTGCAGGCAGTGCATACTGGCACATTGGAAGATGAAATGAAATGTTTTGGTTTGAATGTTGCGACGGAATTCTTGTTTTGGAAAGAAGAAAATTTATCTTTGCTTGAAATGTCATTTCCAGCAATGGATCGTGAAATATTGGAAGATGTATTGATTGAAACCAACTATGATCTTGGTGCTGCGGTTGATTTAATCCGTGCACGTGTGGATGTTGTTAACGATATGGACGGGGAAGTGTCTTTAGCTTTGGACGATATCATGCGACAACATACACAAACGCCACACGAATGGGTCTTGGTACAAGATGACTGGGTTGTTATTGATGACAAACATAAAATTTTACCACTTTATGATTATACCAACATCACACTCAACGAATCCAAGTATTATTAACAATCTCCCATTATCTATTTGCGTTGAATGCCTATTGAGTTTGGCATAGTTTTTATTGTTAAAGTTGCAATTTTGATTAATAAATATATAAGTGCTTTGTGATTACGATCATTACATGATGTTTTTCTGGTATAAAGATACGCATAACATAATTAAAAGACTTTCTTTTAATCCATTTTGAAATAAAATATACTGAAAGAAAGATTCTTTAATGCAGTTCTATAACACTTGCATTTGACAATAAAAATGGCAAGTTTCGCGTGCTCATTCATTGTCTAAAGCAACTGCACGTAGAATCTCGGGATTCTGAAAGAAAATATGGGAGGTTCGAGAAAGCTACGCTTTCTATCTTGCTACTTGAAGGTCCACTATGGCCATTCATATCTGTGTTTCTTTTTTTCCATTTAAAGACATTTTAAGAATCTTGACAAGATTTCTTACGATGTTAAGATCGTGTTAATTTGTTAAAATGATTGTAATGATTACCATCATTACATCTACAATGGCGGCAATGTATCCGACGACACTGAAAAATCATCAAGCAGTGCTTCTTGCATTGAATCATTATGGGCTAGGCATTCAAGCTATGATAGAGAAGCGTTCACCTGAAGCTTTGGTTCATTTCCATGCAGCCATTCAAGAATATGACCATTTCGCACCTGCTTACTACAATCTTGGAGTATTGTATGGCCAAATGGATAAGTTAAACGAAGCTCTGGATTGCATAGAACAAGCTGTAGTGGTAGCAAATACTGAACAGCATTGGCAAACCTTTACATCAGCAAATAATTATCTTGGGCATTTATATAGATCTAAGGATACATATGATTACACTAAGCTGTCGAAAGCTTTGCAACATTTTGATGCTGCACTTAGTATATCACCGTCGGATATATTGCTCGTGGATTACGTAGCAGCAATGTACAATAAAGCATTAACACTATCAACTCTTGGGTATCAAGACCAAGCATTACAATTGCTACAAAAAGTATTACAATTAAATCCTAAGCACACTGGTGCTTATTTACAACTTAGTCATCTATATTATCAAAAGTAAGAGCTATTGAATGACTATTTATTCATGACATGTAGACAAGATTGAATTCAAGCAATGGAGGCTATCTCAATTATACTTCAACTTAAACCATCACTTGATACATTGGCAAATGCAATGCTTAACAAAGGAGAATTCCTTTCCGATCTAGGAAAACTTCAGCAAGCATTATATCTAAACAACCAAGCATTAGTTTTGATGCCAAATAGCACACAAAGTCTGATCAAAGTTTATTTATTACAACGTCAACTTTGCCATTGGGAAAACAAAGACGATTTCGATGCTAAAGTCATCAATACAGCAATGAAAGAAATCAAAGTGTTTACAAAGCTCAGTTTATGTATTCTCATAATGCTTTTAGGTGAGCAGAATTCCAGCTTTACGGCCGTTTGACGCAACATTGATGCCGATATCTGACTCTATCAAGATGCAACTTGCTATTGCTAATTGCAAACAATGGCAGCAATCTATTACTCTTGTATCTACAAATACAAAGTACACTACCAAACCACTCAAAATTGGATATATGAGCTATGATTATCGCAACCATCCCATGGGTCAACTCACTGTTGGTGCTTTTGAACATCATAATCACTCTGACTTCCATATCACTGCGTATTCGTATGGCCCAAATGATGCATCCGAGTGGAGACAACGTATTGTCGACTCTGCAGATACATTTTATGATATGCAGAGTTGGTCTGATGTCGATATTGCAAACCGCATTGTGAATGATGAAATATCTGTTTTGGTGGATCTCATGGCTCATACTCGTGGTGCTCGTGTTGGTATCAGTAGTTTACATCCTGCACCGATTCTTGTCAATTTTCTTGGCTATCCTGGTACAATGGGTGCGTCGTTCATGGATTATGCCATTGTGGATACAATTGTGGTACCACCGATGGTAGCATTATCTACGTTTACTGAAAAGTTGGTATACCTTCCTCATACATATCAAGTAAATGATTATGAATGGACGATTGACACTTGCATCGATGATTGTGGTAATGTTGCAATGGAATTCGGATCCAATGTATCATTTGTGTTTTGCAATTTCAATACGATCAACAAGATGGAACCATTGTCATTTGATAGTTGGATGCGAATATTATCCCGTGTGCCTGGTAGTGTCTTGTGGTTATTAGAACCAAGTGCAATGGACATTGGTGTCATGAAAACTTTTCGTATGGAGGCAGCAAGTCGTGGGATTGATCCTCATCGTCTTGTATTTGCACCTCGTGTATCCAAACGAGAGCACTTGGAGCGTCTTCGGTATGCTCATTTGTTTTTGGACTCGTTTATTTATAATGCTCATTCAACTGCATCGGATATGATATGGGCTAATCTGCCTCTATTGACATTACAAGGCGATACTTTTGCATCTCGAGTTGCGTCGAGTTTAGTCGAAGTCAGTGTGGGCTGTATTGCGTCTAGTATTTTAGTAGCTCACTCTATGAAGGAGTTTGAAGATCTAGCAGTGGCATTGGCAACGACGCATCGTGGAAACTTGTCAACAATTCGTGCTTGGCTGGCTAAAAGTTTTATTCTTGATAGTCGATTGTTTGATAGTGCGATGACAACATCTCATTTAGAAGAGAGCTACAAAGCAATGGCTGATTTATTACCAAACATATTGCACATTATAGTCTTTCCAAGTGTAAAAAATGATTGCAATTAAAGACAGGAGCTTCATCTTTTAGGATTTATCGTAAACATATCTTATGTAATACACTTTAGCATAATACTAAATACTTACGTAGTACATAGTGAGCGAATTCACAAAGCATAACTTGTGTATGTAGTACTGTAGTAATACTATATATAGCATCAACGGGTAATTTGCAATACATGTAGTTCTGTCTGAGCCATTTGCAAAATGTGTAGTTGTTTGCCACATATTTTCCTTATTGAGTACTTGGAGAATAGTGTATTATCAGTACAATGTACTGTATGCAAACTTTCATGAGGTAATACACAAATATATAAGTAGCAAAAGAACTATTACATCTTGGACACTACAATCCACGGTCAACGTTGTTTGCTTCTTCGCGAGAATAAATTATGCATTGTGTAACCATTGTATTACAGTTAAATTTTCCACTCACTTTTTATTTGTGTGCAATTAATCGTTGGTGGTACCAAGAGCCTCTTATAGGGTAACAATACAGAAAGTGTGTGGCAGAACATATATCTCATTTATTATCAAAAACCATTTCTAAACATATACAATTTGACTCCTATCTTTTCTTCTTGTTTTGTTCTTTTTCACCACGAGAAGTTCTTTGTCGAATTCTTTTTGGACCAGGTTTGAAACTAGGAATAGATGACTGCTTAAAATGATGTATCGGGAGATAGCATTGGCGTAATTGGAAAGTAAATGAAAGAATTTCCAACAGAATTGTTGTAAGTTTTGATGTAGTATTTCTCGCCGAAGTGATTCCACACTTCTTCTTTCCCATTAGTAAATCGTTTTTTGGGTTCAAGAGAGAGTGACATACTAGTAGTTAGCACTGATGCAATTTTGGTTGAATTGGTTTCTTATGAACTGTTCTTTACACTTTTCTTTCGGTATAGTCAGTACTGTACTTAATAAGGAAATATGTGGCAATCAACTACATGTTTTGCAAATGGCTCAAACAGAACTACATGTTTTGCGAATTACCCAGCATCAACACTTAACTATAATTAAATTGTTAGCTGAGAAAAAAATTGTTACAAATCAGTTTATTGTACTACAAAATATTATGTTTAACAGTAAATTGATCGTCATGAAGAAAAGAATTCGTTGAAAAGTTCTAGGTCTTTAGTTGGTATTAAGATTGTATTACAATATCATGTCAAGTTCTGTTGAGAGTCAGAGAATAAAATGGATAGTTTCCTTTCAATGCATAATGAAAACGCCAACCAAATTTAGCGCAATAATTTCAGCAGCAAGACGTGCTAGACTGTCTAAATCACCAAAGGATAGCTAAACCATTTTGTATCAACAAATCTGTTCAATTGGACAGGTTTTTGTTACGGATTAGGCAAACGTCACGTTTTAGTTGAAGATATAGTGTTGTTGCTACTCAATCATCTATCTTTCAACAATATACTATTTTTACGAATAGGCTGCTCGATTTAGATTCAGTTGTTTACAAAAGAATTGGGCTTTGACTTGTAAAATCTATGGTTGGATGGGTGTGTGCCTAGTCTAACTTGTCACCAATAACTGTCAAAAATCAATTCATTTCATCCAAATGAAAGCACTTGTTAAATTTGGTAGTTAAAATGAAGATTCAACTAATCAAAAATAATGACTTCATAATATCATTCATTCATAGAAAAAGATTATATAACATCGTATCATACTGTATATCAAACCATTCTACAGGTTTTGTTTATATTTAGAAGGTTGTTTTATCACATAAGGTTGTCGTCGTGACAATGGACAATCATTGATATGATACCAAATGTATCATACAAATACATTTGTTTGTTGGTGAGTAAGCTGATGTACAGAATTTATCACACATGCATACACCGCATATTAAGCCAAGCAAAAGGTGGCATCATCGGGGTTCAAACCCACACCAGGGATGCAAAGATTCTCTATCGATAACCCACATTCACAACTTTGCTACAAGCTCTGGTCTGTGCAAATTAGTTCTTGATAATATAAACATACTACAATTACGATTAAATAAATGCTTTTCATCCATTAGCGGTTTGCCACCCATTCATATGTCGATCCACCAGAGTTCTGCCTGTAGCTGGCATGCACCAGAGATAAATCTGAACATCAAACTGCCTTGGAAACCTTTTCTTGATAAGGTGACATTTGATACTGCAGAACAGAAAATACGACCATCAAATTTTTATAATACTTAAAAAGGAACTCGATGCAAAATATGCATTGGAAACGTTAATATTCACGTGACGATTGTTCGCTATGCCAGATGCAGTAATGAATAGTGCATGGACACTCAAAGATGTTGCTTGGGTTATAGTGTCGACACTTGTAGTGAAACAAATATTACATCTGTGCTTTACAGTAGTCAGCATACAATTGAACCTAGAAACTTTGTGCCTCAAGTAACATGGAAATTACGCGAAAAAATGGACCAACTATTCGCTATGGGTTCTACGTCAAGTCAAGCACACGCTTATTCTTGAGTAAGAACTATAGTGACAATACACTACCAAGTTTAAAGTCTTTTCAAAACCGGAGATCATAATACAGACAGAAAGTTCTCCAAGAAAACAATTATATTGATAACCTTATTGAGTTAGCCCAAAATCTTCAATTGACCATGCCATTGATGATGATTCATGGTTTATTTTTAATTCGATTTTAATTGTAATCACAATCTTTGTCATAGTGATGAATTTCAATTTGGAATCAATTCTAGAAAGTAATTAAAACGCTTTCACAAAACCCAAATGATTATATTTTGCATTTGGATTGTACTTACAAGATTAATTCTGTGGGTATGCCTTATTGATTTGCGGTATGTCGATATTTCCCGCCATTTTCACCCTGTGGCATTTTTAATGCTATCTGGGGAAAGTACGAATGACTATATTAATGCAATGCTATCGATGAAGAATATTTTCGAGTGTGTGAGGCTATTCTTTCAATCCTTGCTACATAATGGCGGACGCATGTGCAGCAGCTGCTAATGCAGTCGATGCTTTGTGGAATATTGACAAGAAACCAATCTATTTGATGTGTTTTTTATCTTTTACAAAATATCCGTAAAAGGCTAGCCTCAGTAACGCGTTTGTCCGTTTAAGGTAATTAAAGATATTAACTTTACACATTTTGCTCCTACTTACAATGATTTAATGTATATTTGGTCATTTGTGAGTTGTAAATGGATGAACAAAAGTGACCCGGCTTGCCATAAATTTTGAAATTATTTCTATGTGCAGTGGTTGAGTGGCAAGCTAAGGTCGTTTGCTGTTGTCGTTCTTCAATGAGTGCCACTACAGCTTCAGACTCAGTTGAACCTCACTGGTTTTGCATACGAGCAAGGATACATTAATGGCAATCATTGCGATACAAAAATTTGCTGAGCCTTTCTGTTGATGGAGTCCATTTTCGCCATTAAACATGAGCAACAAAGTAGATATGATTGCATGCTGTACAATGAATGGATTGCTACCTTCGAAAATAAATATTACTGCTATACTTGCAACTATTTTCGTAAGCACTTTTCATCTGAGCACTCTGTTATTGCAACAAAGGTGTATAAATCACAAACTACCGTGTTCCGAAGTCGCAATCGAAATAACTCGGGTCTACAAGCACGAAGAAGTACCAGATCATATTGCTTTCATAGAATAGTTAATTAATACAATATATATTTCGTTTTATCATGAAATCTATCGAGGTTATTAGTTTGTCAACCAAATAATTGAGTATGTACCTGAGAATATGGCATCGACACGTTGAAATTATTGTGTCTAGCACCAGCGGCACAGTGGTTGCTAAGTTGACCTGGCGCTTCGTGTGCAAGCGCTTGATTGACATGAAATGAGCTTAATGTTGCCTGATCAAGAGTGACGATGTTCTAGACCTTTCTTATTGATTAAGTATACAAGCACAACTCTGTTGACGTAGTGCATATCATCAGCTGTGTTTTTCAGCATTAGTTGTTTGTTTCTCAGGTTGATAGGCTGCTCGATTTATGGTTGGGTGGGTTACCTGGGTGTTGCAAAGTCTAACTTGTGATCAAGAAAACACCGCCCTTCAATTTATTTCATGTAACAAATCTAAAAAACTTTGTTAGAAGAGGGCGGGTCTGGATGTCACCAAAAATAACAGATTCTAACGAAATTCGTCAGATTTTAGTATAATATGTAGCAAAATTCATTACGGCGAAAATGGTGTACCTGGATACCATTTTGTGATAATATTTCCTGATGAAAAACATCAGAATTTTGCCAAAAGTAGCAGGAACAAAAATTTGCACCAGAGCAGTATTTTTTATATTCTGGTGGATCGCGAGTTGAAACACGATCTGGATAAATGAACTCATATATCAAGGTGATGTCCTCGGCAAATAAACAAACAATGAATTAAAAAAGAAGCGTGAAAAAGGGCTCTGGACAAGCTCAATGGGGTTGATTGTTGCAGCTTCACGATGGAGACAAGAATCACTTCCCTTAATGTAAAATTTTCTGTTGTGCATTGCATGGCACACTCGTCAGGAATTTTATTGTCCCTCACGCGTGTGAGTCTATAGAATTTATGTCGAAGAATATTGCAAGCTGCTCGTATGCATCGATGTAAGAAGTTGGTTCAAGCCGTCCAATTCGACATAATTCAGTGACAAGGGAGAAAAATACAGAGCGGTTCGTACGAAAGGATTCGACGAAAACTTCTTTATGACCTTTGAGTATTTGATTAATCCAATGTGTTCTAGATCAGATTGATGTTCGCATTTTAAGAACGCTATACAGTACTGTGATAAATGAAATCTATGATTGTTGCGATTGAAGTCGTGTCCAAAGATAAACAAGCCACAAATCAAGGTTAAGCCCACCACCTTGGTGTATTTGATAAAAAAAATGCAAGATCTTTGAGTCATAGTAGATTATCCAGTTTTAGAAAAATCCTGATGG
>JNBS01000570.1:0-31406 GCA_002081575.1 Thraustotheca clavata | reverse complement strand
AGTTGAAAAATGCAATGATTCAAATCAACAGAAGTTGGTCGCATGAAAATCAAATTCGCTGTAAATGTTCTCTTGTACTACTGCCGTAGTTTCTGCACAACTTTTACCCAAAGTTATCCTTTTCTTGAGCATTTGACCCTTTATGAAATCCACTCATCTTGTTAAGTGGTAGATTCGGTCTGATTAGGAATGAATCTACTTGGACCATCACGTTAATGTCGTCTTTTGTTGCTGTAGACAGAGCCAAATAGTACCATTTGGCTCACTTTCATAGAGACATGACAGTTGATGCTTAGTTGACCAATTTACACCATGGTTTAGGCTTTCCTATTGCAAGGGAATCTACTCAAACAAAACGCAACAGTTATCCTATAAGCCATCCGAAATTACGGCTATGCTAAAACCAGCCCCAGTTGAACTAGAAGATTCCCTCTGTTCCTACAGACAACCAACTGAGATAGGATAAACGATGCACCATTATTCCACTCATTGACATTTCACAGGTCATTCTTCAATTTACATAACACCATGAACCTTCGCTTAACCCTCGGTGGTGCTTGTCTTGTGGCCATTTCAGCCATGGAAATCCAAGTTGGCATACGTCCATATTTCCTGATCAATGACATGAAAGATAGCCCACTCAAAACTAAACTTGAAAGTTGCGCCGACATGAAGTTCCAACGCACTGAATATGCCATCGGTCATCGTGGCGCTTGCCTCATGTTCCCTGAACACTCAAAAGAATCATACATAGCTGCTGCTCGTATGGGTGCTGGTATCATCGAATGTGATGTCAACTTCACCAAGGACCTCGAACTCGTGTGTCGACATGACCAAGCTGATTTAGCCACTACTACCAATATTCTTGTCACTCCTCTTGCATCCAAGTGCACCAAACCATTTCAACCCTATGACCCTGTCAAAGGTACACCAGCTACGGCTGAGTGTAGACTCACTGATATCACACTTGCGGAATATAAAACACTCAAAGCCAAGATGGACGGCTTCAACCCAAACGCCACCACACCAGCTCAATTCATTGTGGGTACACCAAGTTGGCGCACTGATTTGTACAATGGTCCATTGAACGGTCAAGTCATGACACACAAAGAATCCATTACTCTTTTCAAACAACTCGGTGTCAAAATGACACCTGAACTCAAGATGCCAGTGGTAGACATGCCGTTCAATGGGTTCACCATGGAAATGTATGCTCAAAAGTTCATCAACGAATACCACGAAGCCAATGTGTCAGCAAGTCAAGTATTTGCTCAATCGGTCAACAAGACATCGATTTTGTACTGGGTAAAGAACGAACCTGAATTTGGCAAGAATGCTATCTACTTGGACTTTGCTGATGATGTCAAGGGATTGCCATCAGCAGCTCTACTCAAACAACACAAAGTTGATGGAATCAATACATGGGCTCCAGCACTCTGGTCATTGTTAGACAAGAAAGATGGTAAACTTGTGCCATCTCAAACTGCTTTGGATGCCAAGGCTGCTGGTCTTGATCTCATTGCATGGACATTGGAACGATCGGGTTTGATGGCTGTCGATCATGGTAGTTGGTATTACCAAACTGTGAATGACTTGATGAATCGTGAAGGCGATGTTGTGGAAGCTGTGGATGTATTGTTTCAGCAAGTGGGTATTCGTGGTTTGTTTTCCGATTGGTCTGCAATTGCCCCTTACTATGCCAATTGTATACTCGAAAAACCTCACTGCTAAGTTGATAATATAGATAAAACACTAGCTGTTAACAACTAAATTTCCCCTTGGAACTTGCTATATGAACAACTTCATATTGTAAATCAAACGAAATAGACCATAGAAATCAAAAGTACTACTTAACCCCAACGTTGCTCGTAGATTTTAAATCAACAAAAGCAGTATAAAATGTATTTCCTCGTACTAATCCATATTTTCATTCAGGAAAGCCATCACTTTTTAATTGCTATGATCAAAATTCACAAATTTATTCTGTTTGTCAATATATCATATTTGAGCTATTTATACGAACCAATACAATTAGCGTACTTGTGTACAATCTGTCCTTGTACTTTGGAGTGGCTGATTTTTATCCAATCACATGCATAATTCGACTATGGACATCGCTGAGCTCGTGGACAAACTCGTAACATGCGTCCATGGATCATCAAATCCAAGCTTAACAGCATTATCTCTACGTATTCTCTCGAGTAGATTAGGCAATTCTTCTCACCAACACGATATGGTACCTTTGCGGCTGTGACTTAAGGTTTTTACGCTTTATAGCTTAGTATAACCCACAAAATCAAGCATCATTTGAACGAAATGCCCATGGCTTTTGATCGCAATCGAGCTTTAGAACGCTTTCAAATGCTACAACAAGACTTTTTAACTCATACAATGCTGCACAAGAAAGCTGCTTTGCTTACAACCCTCTTAAAATTAAGCCAAGTTAAAGATGACTCTGCATTGTATGTTCCAATGCCATTGCCACCAACTACAACAACTCAAGTGGTACGAGAAACTCAATAGCTCTAATACTATATATTTATTAGCCTACACCAATTCCTTTGAGAACGTCAGAGCCACAATCTTCTACTAAAGCTAAAGCAAATGAAGCATACAAAGCTTTTAGTAAACAAGATCAATCTTGTGAGATTCCCGAAGCAGTGCTTTTAAAAGAAGTCCTTTATGCTTTTCAAGGCATTGATTCAAAGTATATTTTCTTTAATCCTGCGATTGAACGCTTTGAGGTTGCTCGTCACATGGGAGTACCATTGCGTATGAAAATTTAAAGAATTTTGAATTGATATTTGTGTAGCTATGCGGGATTTAATTCGTAAGTTGACCGAGGTTGGATGGCTCTATTCTCGACTCTCAAGCTTTATTGAACGCCACAGTGATGTTCAGGCTAATGGAATTGTTGATATTGTAATTTCTATTCTAAACTTATATTAAATTGTAGGTTTGCCAAAGCTTTTGTCATGCTCTTAAAGTTGAGTTGACTGACTTTTATCGGCTTGTGGCTGTTTTAACAGCACAAGTTGATGCTGATGCTGATAATAAACCAGCTTCAAATACACCACCACAACTTACTTTGAGGCGACTTTATGTTTGGACTCAAGACCCACTTGATCGATTGCGAGTTATGGCTTGCTTGGTTGACAGGTACAACGGCATAGTGAATGTATCTTAGTGGTGGAATAGTGTAGATGGACTTAAAGGTGGAGCACTTGCTACTGGGATTCACATGTACATGGAACATGGTGATCCTTTTGTGAAAGGATTGATTCAGACAATTCTCAATCAAGTGGCTGCTCCTATTCTAAGTATGATTCAAAAGTGGACCTTGGAAGGTACACTTGATGATGTTTACGTAAGATATATCCATGATGTTCATGTATTATGAATTATTGTAGAGCGAATTTTTCGTTGCGTGTGATGCTGGTGTACCTGATGAGCAATTGTGGTCTCAAAAGTACCATATCGAGTACAAAATGCTGCCTCATTTCATTTCTAAGTTCTGCCCAACATAAATGTTGTATACTAAATACTAATAGGGAATTGGCACATACAATTTTTATCATTGGTAAGAGTATCAACTTTATTCGCACTTGTTGTGGTGATACTGAGGTAATTAAACTTAATTATACAAAAAGTATGACGGGAATAGTGGGTTTTGGAGACTGAATTGCAAAATGATACACTAACCTTTGATCACTGGTAAACATTTGTATTTAACAAAATTGAGAACTTTTCTAGGATGGAATTTCAGGCTTGGATTGATCGTGCTGCTAGCAAAACAAACGCCTACGTGACTAAGCTTTTACTCGAGAAATATCAATTGCTGGACCACTGTCGAGCACTAAAGCAATATCTGTTGCTTGGTCAGGTATTCTTTACATAAAATAACATATTGCTTATTATCTTAGGGTGACTTTATTCAACATCTTATGGATCTATTGAGTTCTGAACTATCAAAGCGAGGGTCTCAACTTTATCGCCATAATCTTATGAATGTTCTTGAGACAGCATTAAATGCTTCAAATGCAAAATATGATGTAAGAATTCTGGCAAAATATGGCACTTATGGTGCTATAGTCTCCTGATATTTTAAGCCGTTTGGATATAAAATTGCACCAAGCGGCTGCAGGTGATGAAGGATGGGATGTATTTGCACTACATTACAAGCTGCAATCGCCACTCAACACAGTCATTCAAGAATCCACAATGTCCGAGTATTTACGAATGTTTTCTTTTCTATTTCGAGTCAAACGTGTCGAGTATTCTTTATCTAGTTGCTGGACACGTGATATGAACACTGCTGATCGAATTAAAGTACAATCAATCTTGAAGTTAAGTGTGCTAAATTGAATATAGAAATACCTCCCAGAATCAAGACCTATCATTCATCAATGCAATTTAATACGCTCGGAAATGATTCATTTCACAACCAATTTGCATAATTACATGATGTTCGAGGTAATGAATTCTATATCCATCAAAAATAAGATAATGAATAGGTCTTGGAAACATCTTGGCATACTCTAATCAAAAGTATCAGATCGGCAACAGATCTGGATGAACTGATTGAAAGCCACAACGCATACCTCTACACAATTAAGAAGAATGTACGACATAGCTCTTTCTTCTTTACACTTATGACATGTGCAGGCTTTTTTAATGGATGAGAGCAGACCAATGCTTTTACAACTCAAATTAATCTTTGATACAATTATTACATTTTGCAAGCTATTGGATTCGTTGTATGCAACTGCATCACGAGATGCCCAAGTTCTTGAACAGCGTGAAAAAAATCGCCAGGTTTACCCCACTATTGTCTTTAAATTATAAATTTCATTTAGGGAGATTGGGGTATGTCCGTCCATGATCCAATACCTTCATCCGTCTTTAATCCTGCATCGTCATTTGTGATTCAAATGAACACAATAGCTAATGATTACAGTGTTCACTTACTTGCACTACTCGATATTTTAAAGAGTCAATCAATCGGGTAAAGCCTTAGTAGTAAATTGTCTGAATTGTTTTAGGTCTGAAAATCTTCCATTTCTTACTTTCCGCTTGGATTTTAATGAATATTATGCCCGAAAGCGAGTTGCTACGTAGATTTTTCATAATCTGATGCAATCAAGAATAAATACTTTAAAGTTGGCTTCAGGGAAGTAGATTGGAAAATGTATCAAGTGTATCGACCAGTTTCAGCTAAAACGAGAAAGTACGTATTAATACATCATAGTATAATGACACAGTCACCTGGTTATGGTGGAAATTCATGGGGTGAAGACCTTCGCCTTTACAAGGTATACCCGCAATTTTAACTTTTAATGAATCTGTCATAGTCCAAGAAAGCTGTGGTGCCCTGGCGTACAGAAGAGCAAAAACCAGTCAAACATGTGACTAGATATGAAAAATCTCGAGCAGAGCGTGAATATGATCTTGTACAAGCAGAATATCGTGATGTCCAACGCGTAATTACAATTTTGTTTATTTGGAAATAAAAGAGCGCATGGAGCAGCTTATGAATGCTAAAGTACAAACTTGTATACTACATCTTATAAACAAAGATGTCGTTAGATCAAACAAAGTCGCTATATCCAAAAACATAACTTGATCAATCATTATTGTGCCGAAAAAGACCCACCTATTGATACCCATATCCCACCAAATACTCGAGTCAATTACAACATTGTGAATAATGAACTGCTTGAAACACCACCAGCATTATGTAGTCATGATGATTACAAAGGGAAAAAAATGCTTGATTCCAAACATATTTCTCGACCATTTAGCGTTATTAGCAACAAGTACGCCAAATCAATAAACCTTTGACTGAAATTTTCTAGATATCATACACATCATGATGTTCGATCCCAAACTGAAGCTCAAGCTACAAAGAACTTGGCAATCATGAAATTCAATCAAACTCACGATTTCAATCCTTTACTTGGACAATATTATGACAATGATAAAGAAGAAAATTTCCTAAAAGTTCGAGATGCCAAAGCAAAAGTACCCTACAAAAAAGCTAAGTTTATGACATTGATTGAATAGGTTCATGGCGTTGGTCGAGATGATAAATTACCGTACGGAGAGCAATATAGTGCTGGTCGTCTTTATAATATAATCAACCAGCAAATTTTACGTCCTGAAAAGTATGAAAAAGTAAATAATGTAGTAAACCGACGGCTGAACTGCATGAAATCGACAGTAATTGCTGCAAATTATTTGATGTCTCACCGAGAATGTAGAAAGTAAACAAAGCAATCCAAATACGTGCTTTTGAAGAAGAAGACTGTGCATTAGAAAGGCGGCTTAATCGGTCAACCCATGAACGAAACAATCAAACGTATGTGCATGGCTTTGACCCCGTAACAAATCAACCATTTGATGGACGTCAACGTAAGCCTAAAGTACCTTTACGAACCCAACCAAAAACTAAAGCTTGGACACGTATTCAAGGTAACAAAATTACTTGTATGATTATTCATTTTTTTACTAGGTCCATCAAGCAATCAGATAATTGAGAATGTCCTACCTAGTGTTGTAGATGCGCGTCCATATTCATCCATCAACCAAATTCAGCCTCAAGTTCTATTGATTAGCCACGGTGAAGCAAGTTTACCTTTGTTACCATAGAAAAAATCAGCTCAATAGTCAGACATTACAACATTTCATACATTGCGCTTCTGTCCCCATAGTCATAGACAGTCGCAGACATGGTGATGTACAGTAGTAGCATTGAAATGGCAAATTCAACGTTTTTAAGAAAATTAATTAACATAATAATTGACAAATTAAAGCTTCATTCCTTTAAAGCCCCAGATTTCAACAGCCCATAGCTTAAACATTTCATCAGCACCAGATAGTTGAGGGGAATTAAATGTTAGGCATGGTTGAGAGAATCCACGTTCTTCTTCAATTTTCAAACATAATGCAATGCCTTTAGCACCACCACCCCAAAATAAGCACTCGGTTGTGTTGTACATGAAAGATTCATCAATACCAGACCAAGAAAATACTCGAGGTTTTTTGCCTTTGGCACAGCTAAAGACAAAAGTTCGGCCATTTCCATAAACTTTTTTAGTTCTTTGAATTGAGCATGAGGAAAATGCTATGTAAAGTTATTAATGAGAGAGAAATATAAAAATTTGGTACCTCCAAATACTCGGTCGGATGTGTCTTTAATAACACAAATTGTTGGTCCTAAAAATGACATAAATCATTTATACAAATTTTGAAGAAATACCTCGGTTAGCAACCAATGCATAGAGTTGTAATAAACTAAAGCCATGAATTTGTGTACTGTATAATAATTTCCATTCGGCATCACGTAAATGATATGGTAGAGCTTGTGTTAAATATTGGACTTGTTTGACTTTTAAAATAGCAGATCGTTGAAATCTTTGAAGCCATTCGTTCTGGTTCAATAGTTCAGCTTCTTGTTGCCAATGATTTACATCATGAATTTCTGCTCGCACAGGGCTTAATATTTTTTCATTTTTCTTATATTCTTTGGATGGTGGAAACATTGCATGTACAGTTGATTTGGATGCCACCGGTTTTGGAGACGCTGCAATCGCGGCTAAATAAGCATGATAAAGCTCAGGACTTCGAAAAGTCATTGAAATAGGAGCTTCAGTGTTCTACACAATATTGCATGAGACATAGCCCATTAAGAAAAATGTCTACTTGAATGAATCGGTCAAGTCTGTCGATAGACCAAGTCGTACAAGGTTCACCGTTTATGTCCAACAGTACATCTCCTGCTCTTAATATTGGATAATGTTCTTCTGGGTCAAGAATCTCGACAGTGCCGTAGATACGAGTAGATGGTGCCAATGCCAAATTAAGTGGTTTAGTATTAAACGTAATAGTAATTTCACCAAGCGAGTTACGATCTATTTCAAAGGATGAGTTTATCATGATTTAAATGGGACGGGTACCAGTAGGTAAGTCAACATCACTCGTGTCACGAGCCATGACCTAGTCGAGAAAATGTAAGTCCATGTCGTTTTTATAGCATTATATTACGAGACGCCATTGATGAGCTGATACCCGCGTGTTCCAAGCTTTGTGTTCACGTCCATAAATACCATTATACTCATAAGATTGAGGAAATAAAGCTGTTGATGTTGAATGGGAGTCACAATGACCATATAATTTCGGTTTCCGAAAAGTTATAGTTAATGGACATTTGGTCTTCACTAACAGTTTCCGAAAGGCTTCATTTGACAGTTCAGTTACAGAACGATCATCGTTGACAGCCATTAATACATCACCTTTTTCAAGTCCTTCAGCAGTAGGAGGTACAAAACTAACTTCCCAAGTACCATATAATTGTGTTGATGGTACAAGTCCAATACCCAAAGGTTTTGTTGTAAAAGTTAATGTAATTTCAGAAGGTAAACGTGGTGTCGCTGGAGACATTAATGGTGAACTTGAATCGGAATTGGTTGGTGAACCAAAGAGAGCTGAATGAAATAGTTGGCGTCCATGACTTGCAATAAGCTCCATGCTTATATCGTTGAGGTCCACTTGAAGATTGGTAATGTGACCTGACGTGGTGCTATCCCGACAGTAGCCAATCAAATTGCATCGGGCTTGCGGCCAAATCTTAATCTAACAATTCCTTTGTAATGATAGTAAAAAGAAATTTGGCCGCAAACTTTTGTAATTTAACAAAGCCACGCATCAGATTTGGACCAAAAACACGTGACGACATGCTGTCATCCAGACTAGTATAGGTTGGATCAGCCAATCAAGTGCAAGTTAATAATGGTCTTGGAGCTTGGTAGACACATTACAACGAACTGGGCACGTAACATTGTTGTAGATTCATATTGTACGAAAATAAACTTGAAATTGTATTTATTTAAGAGTGTATTTGATCATTTTGTTAAATGTTTAAGATATGTATGCGAAATTGGAAAAAATAATTCTTTTTTTGTAGACATTCAAGATTAATTTTTATTTAATGCGTTGATTTTGAAATCTGATTGAAGTTAAGTCTCGAATATGTGGGAGAAAGCAAGTTTTTCTTAGCAGTTTAAAATTTATACTTCAAGATCGTATTTATGTCTGATCGGATACGTACTTTGAAATTGGTACAAGAACATGTAAAGTTAAGGGCAGGTTAAGAATTCAAATTGAAGCTAAATTGCTCATTGAAGTAGCTCATTGTATACTGATATTTCGAAACTCAACGAGCGATCTGAGGTACTTGAGATTCTTGGTGCATAAAGATGACAATGCAACCAAACTTTAGCTGAATCAATTGCATGTGCAACGTAGACGTGCCAACAGCACCAACTACATTAATACAAAGCAATACAAATTTTAAGCCATTCGTTCGCATGAATGTCCCATGCCCATCTCTGAAGTTCCAGTAAACTCAAACACAGTGGATTGCTTGAGGCAATTGGTTTTTTTTGATAATTGCTCATTCTACACCACCAATGCCAATTAAAGTGGCTTCAGAGAGTTCTCGATACTATCAAGATATTAAGGCAAACATTTGTTTCATGTTACTACATCAGTCGTTTGTCAAACTTCAACCAGTTTCTGTGCCACCCAGAGCCATTAGTTGGTTGTTCATTTTGTAATTTGTGCTTCAATGGACAGATACTCAATTCTAACGATCTTAGCTCCTGCTCAAGGTGGTGATATTTTGTTGTGCAAACATAACAAAACACGAACACCGTATGTGGTCAAACGCATTGAGCTTTTGCCTACTACTAAAGATAACATTGCAATGGAAATTCAAGCTTACACATTGCTTCATTCGTTTAAACCAAACATGATCGGTGCCAATCATGTACTCAAAATGACCGATATCTTTGAGGAAAAAGAGAGATGTCATTTGGTGTTGGAACATTGTGCTGATGGTGAATTTTACAAAATTTTAAAATCTCTACCAGGTCAACATTGTGATGCAGCTTCTGCTAAAGCTTACTTTGCTCAGATTGCTGAAGGTGTATATTATATTCACCAACATCGGCTTGCACACCGCGACTTATCACTTGAAAACATTTTTGTATCCAGTGATGGAACTTTAAAAATTGGTGATTTTGGACTTGCTGTTGTTGTTCCAAGTATAGCTACCAAAGCTGTTGGTAAGTTGTACTATATGGCACCTGAAATGTACAATTGCCCACAAGGTTATGATCCAAGTAAAGTAGATGTATGGTCACTCGGTATTCTACTTTGGATGCTTTTGACTGGTTTACCACTTGTCAACAATTCAAGTGCTGATGATGAAACTTTTGCCTTTATTCAGCAGTATGGCCTAAGAACACTTGTACAAGTGTGGAATCTCAGTCATTTAGTACCTGAAGAAGCTTTGGACATACTTGAAAAGTTGCTTATTGCAGACCCAACTAAAAGACTATCAATGACCGATGCGCTTAAACACAAGTACTACACCTCTACTCTATAGACGCTTTTATATCATAAACTATTTAATTAATTATCTATGTACTCACCAATCTATTGCACTACAGCATTAAACGAGTACCGCCAACCAAACAAAATGATAGTAGGGCACAGTGATATATTATTGATTGTTAGATGATAATGGGTGCATAAGTCTGAAATTCAGCACCATGCACAATTAAAAAGTGAATTACACTCCATGTGTACAATTGACTCATTTCATTCATGTCATTTTCAAAAAGGTATCACGTGATACTTTAAGAAATTATTCTTCCATAGAATAACAAAACAAACAAGTCACATTGATGAAACAGTTACACTTTTGCAATATGAGGGAATATTAACAGATATTTAATGCGTTTTTTGCGGTACCACTTGATGTCAAATTTGTTGGATTTAATTTATATCATTCCATAGATGAACTTTTTAATTCTACAGTCGTGTGGGTAATAATGTATTCAAATTAAACTAGAAAATCTTTCTACATGCTAATTCTTGTATTGAACGTTTTTAAATTTATGGTATAGTAAAATATGGTCTGTCCTGTAATCATTTTTGCCATTAATAGATATATATCAAATTAAAAACAAGTGTTGGCCCATACAAAGAGCTCTTAGCTTTCATCTCTGTGTTCGGTCTCAAAACCAGAGCTGGTTCAAATAACTTATGTTTTCAAATGTTATAAGATCTGTAAAGTTACAATAAAAGCCTACACAAGTGCTTTTGTGAAAAGCTAACAAGAACAACAGAAATCTCATTCTATTCGAGAACAACACAATAAGCTAATCACAAGCCAAAGAAGCCTAGAGCAATTACTAAAAGAACTCTTTAATCAATCAAAACAATTTAATTACAATAACAGTTCCACTAACATTCTTCATGGAAATTGCTTACAAACCATAATTAATGCTATGGAATGACTGATTGATATGTTAGCATACAGTATGTACCACATAACGCTTACGCTTTTCTTCTAGACGATACCATTTACTGCCTTGCTAGATAGTACAATTGCAATGAATTGGTGTTTAGTTTAGAAAATATGAGCAGTACTTAAATCTAATACACTCTTATTGATTGAAAGCAGTATTGAAAGATTGGAATTAGGTATGCCAAATTTAAACAAATGGAGCGTGAGATTTCTCATATATCTTTTTCCTATCAAAAAGAAGATAGGTTTAATTTAGCATCAGTCATTCGTGAAAGAAACTTTAGAATTTTACCATTCGGCAACTGTCTGACATCTCAATAAGTGATCACAAAATGCGCTTCTCTAAATCCCGCACAATCGCGACGACAGCTGAAGGAATGATTCTTTTGGCCCACGACAATGCAAGTAATCGAAACTATGCCATTAAACAAATCCGTATTTCAAGGTATACTCAAAACACAATCTCAAGAGAAGTTGCAGCATATCAAGTTCTTACAAATGCAGCAAAATTTGCATCACATGGGTCAAAGCATGTACTTCAGTGTTATGGTAGCGTTAAGACAAACAAAAATCATATACTCATGCTTGAGTACTGTGCACGTGGTGATTTATACAATGTACTCAAAGCCCAGCAAAACCACCGCTGTTCACCCTCAATGGCTCGTAATTACATCGGTCAAATTGCACGTGGGTTGCATTACCTTCATCAAAACAATTTGGCACATCGGGATTTGTCTTTAGAAAACATTTTCGTCCAAGACAATGACATTTTAAAAATTGGTGATTTTGGTTTAACAGTCCAAATGCCATGCTCAACAACAGCAGCAGTTGGCAAACCTTACTATGAAGCACCAGAAATGCATTATGGTATCGAATATGATGCCACCAAAGCTGATGTGTGGTCACTTGGTATTATCTTTTGGATGCTGCTTACTGGGGTGACTCTATTTGAATCCTCCCTTGACACTGACGTAACCTTTGCATATTTCAAACGATGGGGTATTCGGGCACTAGTTCAAACATGGAATGTGCACGATATTTCCCCCGAAGCACTAAATTTGTTAGAATTTCTTTTAGTTGTTGACCCATGCAAACGACCCTCGATGGAAGACGTTTTAGCGCATAAGTATTTTAGACATATTTCCTTAGTTAATCCTCTGTAACCTATTTGTGTGATTTAAAATCGACTTAATTTAAGAGGCAAAGTAAAATATTAAAAGTCTCCATGACCAGTAAATATAAATGGGTCTCCAACGATAAATGGGTCACCATGATGTCGTACTGTCTAAAAGCGTAGAAAAAGCAGAATTTTGAATATATTTTCAAGTGTCCAATGCATAGGAATGGTATGCAACAAGGCTTTTATAAACATAAGGTAATGAGCAAAGTGCATATCGGGAATGTGTGGTAGCTGAAGCCTTTCAATTAAACAGATGAGTTAAACATTTGTCGTTAAAGAACCATGATACAGGAAAGTTTTTTAACGCACTATCCATTCATCATAATGGGTGACAGTGTCTTCTTTACATAGTTCAAGAATTAATAAATTAAAATCATAGCTCTAATCTAACCAAAAAGAGGCTGCGTCACGTATGGGTGCTCGAGAACATCAGTCATTGAAATGCGTTGGGATGGATTGATCACGAGCATTTTCTCGAGTAAATCAAGTGCTTGACGTGGAATCATTCGCTGCACACGCCAAGCTTTTACCATAGCCGACAGCCCATTTGCTTGAATAAAAGCGAAAATCCGATCAGTAATGTGGGCTTTTTCTACAAGTGGTAGTCCAGTGTGCATCATGTAAAGAAGCACGCCAAGTGCCCAAACATCGGCAGCCATCGGGTCGTACCCTTCTTCCGAGTACATTTCTGGTGCCATATAATATCGTTTACCAACAGGACGGGTTTCGAGTTTTGTATTAAGACTGGCTAAGCCAAAGTCACATATTTTACAATCGCCATTTTCGTCAACTAATACATTTTCAAGAGAAATATCTCGGTGAGCTAACCCGCATTCGGTGTGCAAGAAAGCAAGTCCATGAGAAATTTGATCAAAGTAGCGTTGGGCATCATCCCAGTAAAAATGTTCACGTGGGCTGTTTTCTAGCATTTCAAACAAATCGCCTTGTGAGCAATATTCAAGTACTAAATGTACCCAGCCACCTTCTGTAAAATGATCAATTTCTTTGATGATTGCACTTGATCCCTTCTTAGCATTGGGTGTAGCTGCAGTAGCAATCACAGTATAAGCTTGGAGTTCTTTTTCAATCCCATTCGTCACAACTTCATCATTTTCAACAATACTCAAATCCATTTGTTTAATAATGTATTGGTTGTGTGTTAACTTGTCTGTACAAAGGAGTAAATCCCCGTACAAACCATGAATCAATACTTGATCAATCGTATAGTTGTTCATGGCGTCGAGGTATGGAATTGAATAATGAGCTTGGTTGGCCCCAAAGAAGGAGCAAAAAATGCCTACTGTAAAGTGTTTTCTCGTGCAGCTGGAGGTACCAAGTCAAAGAAAAGAGCTCAATATTGAGCAAACGAAGTACGTATAGATCAATGGGACATGTTAAATAATTTGAGTTAAAACTTTGCTCTTATGACTTCACCCAAAAAAGTCCTACGACTCCACCACCTCCTTTGTTAGGTTTATGCTAACTTGTACATGACAAGAACGTTGTGATGTTCCGCTCCTATTTTCTCATAGTTTGTCGCCAGCAAATTTACAAGATAAAAATTCTTACTACCCTTTTGATATCAATTGAGCCTAATTGCGAATTCACTTTTTCTTCTTGCAATGCTATTCCAGTAGCTAATACTCTTGATATTTGAAAGATTATATCAAGTATCACATCTTTTCACCACGTCTCAAAGCAGAATCTTTCAACGCAATGAATTAAAAACAGAGATGCTAAAAGTGTAGGATAGACGATCTTATATGAATTACAACAAGACTCGGAAATTTGGCATCGAGAAGATGGAGTTAAAGACACGAACGAAATTTACTCGAGACATGCTATTATCAATAAAACTCGTAGGATCGTGTCGAGATAATCCAGGAAATACAATCAATTAAATAAGTAATTAGTTAAACATCTATAGGACGTAGGGGTGCTGCATCACCTGGTCCAAAGTAATACGTTGTGTTGGATCGACTGTGAGCAATCGTTCAAGCAAATCCAATGCTGCAGGTGGAAGAAGATGGTCAAGTTGCCATGAACGAATGACGCCATAAACTCCGTATTGTTTGACAAATTGAAAAATTGTATTGTCATCTCGAGCACGTTCGAGCAATGGTAATCCAGTATGCATCATGAAAAGCAAAATTCCCAAACACCACACATCCACTTTAACAGGATCATAGCCATTGCCAGTATACATTTCAGGTGCCATATAATACGTCTTGCCAACAGCAGCAAATTCAAGTTCTTTAATCGGGACTTGGACAGCAAGTCCAAAATCACATAGTTTACAATCACCATTTCTATCCAAGAGTACATTTTCAAGTGAAATGTCTCGATGGGCAAATCCATTTACATGAAGATAACGTAATCCACGAGCAATTTGACGAAAGTAGCGTTGAGCAGCTACTGGTTCAAATCTTCCATTTAGAGATGCTTTTAGAGCATCAAATAGTTCACCTTTTGGACAATATTCCAATACCAAATGTTCACAACCATCTTCTGTAAAAAAATCAACAAGACCAAGTACAAATTTATAACCATCAAGAATTAATCCACGTTTAAGTGATTGGTATAAAGTAGTGTATGTAAGTTTTTCCATTGCAATAGATTCATGGATTGTTGGAGATTTGACTACACTTTTAGCATCCAAACGTTTAACAACATATTGATTTTTTGTAGCTTTGTGTGTGCATAATAAAATTTGTCCATAAATTGCTGGAGCAATCACGCGATCAATCGTATAAGCATCCATAATGTGACCAAAGAAGGCAATTGAGAAATGAAATTGTACTTTGCAGAAAGGGACCAACTCAAATGCTTCTGTATATTTTTTTCAGTCATCTGGACCCTATTACTCGCGACAGTGTGAATGTTTTCTACCCCTGTAACCAGCTGCTGCAATTGTATAATACAAAAGCACTATCCATCTTCAGAAAATGCTTTTAGATCTGTTTTAGCATTTTCTTTAAAGGGAATTTTTAAATATTCAAAAATGTGAGGCATTCAAATCGAATAAGGAGAGATGAATGGAAATAAACTTAAGCGTTTTACTGAAAAGTTGATAAATATTGAAAGGTTTCACACAATTAGATGAATTAAACGTAGTACGTTTTAAAGTACAGTATGTACAGGAAAAATTTAAGATGACATGAGATAATTATGAATTTAGTTTCTAGTGTGTTGAGAAAGCTTTAGAATGTTTGCATACTGAGGTGGTTGGATGATATGTTGGCGGACAGAGTGGATGGAGTTGAAAGTTTCAATAAAAGCCGAGATATTTGATTGAATTTGTCCCACCTTGGTCATTGAGTGATGGATATTGTGCGTCGACGTCATGGTGATAGTCTAATAAATAAAAGCAATCGCCAGGAAATGATGAATGCATTGGTATTCTTTCTTGCCGCCCGATGCTGTTAAAGTCACCCAAGAACCACTAATGCCCACTTGTCAACGTAATGCGACGCAAGTACGTTTTAATGGTGGTGGACAATCCACGTAATGCGCATTAGGTCGCTTCAGATCTCAAGTTGATGTTAATTGAATGATTGAAGTAACTTAATCTTGCAACAATTTTTCTTGGAGGCTGTCGTGAGCACGCAAGAAATACTGACTCTTTACTACATGTAGCGTCCTAATGACTCTACCAAGGCGTGAAATGGACAGCCACTACAGTGTGCCACGTCAGGAAACAAAATATAGCGAAAAAGAAATGCGATCATCGTGTCTTTGAACAATGAGGTACGACTGTGGTGGAACCCACTGGCGTAATACCCATCGAGACTTGTGTTGGACGATTTCCCAGATTTCACGTGCAAACAAGGGTGCAAATGCTGCTTTTATGCAAGCAAGTCTCAAGAGAGAATCAACCCAAAAGATGGATTGAGACTGTGTGCTTATGTGTTATTCTGAAGTCACTCTACGACCAAAGATCTCAAATAAACCTCCATATCAACTAATACGTAGCTATTTGAATAGCCTCCCAGTCCAAACCAATAATTGACGCCACTCTGGTCAACGTGGAGATAGCATCGAATTAAATATATCATTTATTATTGTGACTAAAACATGCAAAGCAAAGATAGTTAAAGAAATGTTTTCTGCATATCAACAGCTCACTCGAATTGTTCACCAACAAAGTTATAGTTCTGCGACGCTTATTAGAACAATTATCTATTCTGCTACCCATAATTTATCAAGTTGTTTTTGTTAGTAAACACGAGATCTTGTCTTTTTGTCTGTAAACAATATTAGTTTTTAGAATACACATTTGACACAGTGAATAGGTTAACACAAAATATGTCCTTGGGGAAATGGCACTTGACAATACTGATGTTTTAATATCGTCAACATATCAGGGCGTTCGAATGGATTAATAATCAATAAACTCTCCAACATATCAATTGCATCATCAGGAATATCAAGTTGCCAAGCTCGGATCAAGACACGAATACCATGTCTTTTCAAATATACAAAAGCTGCATCTTCATTGTTTGATCTCTCTACCAAAGGTACTCCAGTCAATAACATCCACAATAATATTCCCAACGACCACACGTCCACTTTACTAGCTTCATATGAGTCGTGCATTTCAGGTGCCATGTAGTACAATTTCCCCACGGCAGTCATGGACGTAGCATGGAGTGGCATGGCAAGTCCAAAATCACCAATTTTGAGCATCCCTTCAACTGTGACAAAGATGTTTTCGAGTGATAAATCACGATGGGCTAATCCATGAGCATGGATAAAAGCAACACCAGTGGCAATTTGGTAAAAGTAGTATTGTGCTAGTGTCGGGTTGCAACGTTGTTTTGGCATGGATTTGAGTAAATCGTAGAGTTCACCATTAGGACAATAGTCAAGAACGAGATGTTGGTGTTGTTTTTCTTGAAAAGCATCATGTAATTGAAGGACATGTTGTGAACCAGCTACACCGTTGGAGGTTTGCATAGCCTTGTAAGCCTTCATTTCCATAATCAGACTTGTTCGTGTGCTTCGTGATACAGCAATACGTTTAATAGCAAAAGATGTTTGAGTGGATTGATGATATCCAAGAAGAATGACCCCATCCTGGGCTTTCGATAAAGTGGCTTTGACAAGATAGTTGTCCATCGATCCAAATGAATAATGAAGTTCAGGACTGATTGCAGGACGACGCCGCGATCTTAATCCATGTGGAAGAAATACACGCGCATTGACTCCATACGGCTTTATGATAGCATGCTCCACGGATTTTAGCTACTTTTGAATGCTGTTGCCTATCATTCAGCTGAAATGAATATTCTAATCAATCGATAAATGCTTTGAATTCAAGAAACCCATCAGCACACGCAGATACTTTAGTATCTCGATCAAGTTCTCAGTACCACGATTCATCACTCTTTTTCACAACACTATCATCAAATGACATGTCCTCATGCAAACACAAGTCTTCTTATCATTCCTTCTTGGTACATTTCATCTTTAATCACGCCTAAGCCCAAATTGATCGTTCCCAACGTACGATAATGCTCAAGTTGATGTAATTCCTTACTTGGGACATCCATTTGGTATCATTTTCATGGAACAAAATCCATTGTTTTGTTGATTGCATTTCCTGCTCTCGTTGAACTTTGCTCCAACCTGTTGCACCCAATTTCATTTGGATCAACAACTTGCTCGCAACAGATCCAAGCACTCAACGCTCATCCATGCAGTACAAATCCAATGCTCGTACATGTCTATCAAGGTACTCTTCATCGTCTTCTAGACAATTCCCAACGCTCTTCTTGACCACTTGTTCGTTCCCGCGCAAATTTGAAAATGACACTCAATTTGAAATTCGATTAAAAGACATTGTCTTTAAAGACTAAAAGATTTTTTAAACAGATATCGTTTTAAAACAAACAAAAGTTTTTTAAACTATTCTTTTAATCTATTTTCAAGAAAAAGACTCATGTTTTAAAACATTCAAAACATTTTAAAAGCAATTCTTTTATAACAAAAGAAATATCTTTTATAGTTTAAAATAAAAATACGTTAAAAAGAAATATTTAAAGAAAATGGGGCGGGAACTCGTTACGATTCAAGTCGGGCAATGTGGGAATCAAGTAGGTAGACAATTCTGGACAATGGCACTGGAAGAACATGCAAAAGTACGTTCTATATCAAGTAATAGATCATGTATTGGCCGTAGCATACCAAGAATGGCATCTTTGATGAAAGTATGAGCACTTTTTTTCGTAATGTTGAGCATGGATATGATTTACCAATGAGTCAAAGGATCAAGAACCTACGAGCACGTGCAGTTCTGATTGATATGGAGCAAGGTCCTGTGGCAGAAACACTTAATGGACCTTTGGGAGAGCTATTTGATTCCTCTCAGTTTCTTACTGATGTATCTGGCTCGGGAAATAATTGGGGTAACAATTTTGGCATTTTTCATAAGTTTATTTCATGGTTTAATAGCTCATGGATATGCTTTATATGGTGCAAAATACAAAGAAGATATTCTAGAAAAATTGAGATGTGCTACAGAGCATTGTGGTAAAACTATTTGATTGAATTTGGTTAAATGCAAGTATGTGTAGATTCCTTGCAATCGTTTTTCATTTTACATTCCATGGGTGGTGGCACTGGTTCAGGCCTTGGTACTTATATTTTAAGCCTCTTGGAAGATCATTATCCTGAAGTCTATCGCTTTACCACAGGTAAAAATTGATTTTAATACTATTATCATTGTACAATAGCTATATTTCCATCAGCAGACGATGATGTTATTACATCTCCCTACAATAGGTATTTTAAAACTTATAAAGCCAATATAATCTTTCAAGTATGCTAGCATTACATCAACTTACAGAACACGCCGATTGTGTTATACCAATTGAAAATGAAGCTCTTTTTGCTGTATGATTTATTTGATCTTAGATTTGACAATATCTGTAGAAAGTATCATCAACTACATCCAAAGAAAAGTCTTTTGATGGAATGAATCGCATTGTTGCAAGGGTATTAACACATTTAACAAGCTCTATGCGCTTTGAAGGCTCCCTCAATGTTGATTTAAATGAAATCACAACAAATTTGGTCCCATACCCAAAACTACACTATTTACTCTCAAGTTTATCTCCACTTACTACCAAGAGTCCATCATACCAAACAGTTCGTCTAAGTCATTTATTTAACGATATCTTTCACGTTCAAAACCAACTTATTCAAACAAGTCCAAGAACAAACGGAGTTATGCTTGCTTGTGGTTTACTTTTTCGAGGCAATGTTCAAATTTCAAATGTTCAAAGTCATTTAACAAAGCTCAAAGCTGAAATGAAGCTTATCTATTGGAATGAAGATGGTTTTAAAATTGGTCTTTGCAATGTGCCATCTCTCGACTGTCCAAAGAATCAACCTTCAGTCTTGGCTCTATCTAATCATGGCTGCATTGTGTACTATAAAGTACTACATAAATTATGGCTAATGTTTTGGTTTTGTAGTGAAACTTTTGATCGAATGCAACAACGATTCCTTAAGTTATATCGTAGAAAGGCTCATGTTCATCACTATACAGAGTACATGGAAGAGTGTCAATTTGATCTGGCACTAGAATCAAATCGTTGGCTTATTGCCGAGTACAATAAGCTCAATTCAATCCAAGAATCTCCATGTGAACGTCAACTTCCACAATTCTAGCCCTGCAATATAATGATGTAACCAAAAATCCCTGCCGTAATCCAATCTATTTTTGTCCCTGCTAACCTGCACAGTAAGAAAATGGTTCCCGTTGACAAGAACGCATTAAGCAACCTTACGAGTCGTGGGTGGTATTAAGATTTCTAATTGCTGAACGAAGAGGATGGGTGGCAAACGCTTTGTTTAACCCAAAAGGACACGTTGAGGGCCGACAAACTTATATGGAGGAATTTCCATGTTGAGTGGGGCAGGTCCCTTGCGAATGCGTCCCGACACATCGTAGTGGGAACCGTGGCAAGGGCAGAACCAACCTCCGTATTCACCAGCATTCGAGGCAGGCACACAACCCAAATGGGTGCAGATACCAAGGATCACAAGCCACTTGGGGTCTTGCACACGTTCAGCATCGGTTTCCTGGTGACGAAGTTCGCCAAGGTTGACATTGTTGCTTTCTTCAATTTCAGCATCCGTGCGGTGCTTGATGAAGATAGGCTTACCACGCCACTTAACAGTGATCGTAGAACCTTCTTCAATGGCCGACAAGTCAAATTCAGCAGTCGACAAAGCCAACACATCAGCCGAGGCCGACATTGTGCCAACAAACTTGAGAACAGCCAAACGAGCAGCCGTAGCATAAGCAATACGAGCACCTCCCATCATAAAGTAAGTAAATGCACGCTTGGATGGATCGCCAATTTGGGCCTTGACTTCATCGTCAAAGTAATGATCAGGCGACGAAAAATCATCCTTGGATGGCACCGCCGAAAAAGAACGCACTACATATCCATTTAGCCTATGCATACTCATATATATAGATCAACATACCCGATAAACCACGGGCGGCATGCTTTGTTAAGCGGCGGGCGAGCATTTCTCTCCTTAAAAAACAAAAAGTGACTCAGTGGACACGAAACAAGAAGGTCGATTTATCTTGAAATTTGTATACTTTGGGGACTGTCGACGGATAGGGGAAGGGATCCTTGTTAAAAATTATATTTAGAATCAAAGGAAATGTCATTTCTTTGTGACGTTGACGACGCTTTACGAAGGATAGACGATGTACACTTAAGAAATAATGCAATTCTCTTGCTTTCCTTTACTATTTACATGGATATATCTTGCTCTTGACCTTGCATGCATCTTCAACTAGTAGACGCTGCAGAATCTTCGATTCTATTTATTGAATTTTCACATCTTTCAACTGAAAATATCGAGTTTTCGAACAAAAGCGTTTATTCTTCATGCAGATAATTGATCTGTTGTGCATAGGCATCACGCAGTCTTTATACGCTATACAAATAATCATTTTTAAGCTTTCAAGAGATGCAAAGGTTCAGCGTATGTATTAACATCATAATGAGCACTATCCCATCCAACGCAGCTAATGATTGGATAAAAATAATATAAAAATATAATTGACTAAAAAGATAAGAATGCAAGCTTAGGATTGGATAACATTTTTGATGAATTTGATTTGTTAAAAAGAGTACTTGATAAAGAGTATGATTGGGTAATAAAAGAGATGAATGGTATTGGTTAAAATAATAAAGATGAAAGAAAAGTGATTGGAGAAAGAATAAATATAGGGATTGGTTAATATTCAATATAAAAATGAAATTGATTGGTAGAAATGCTGATTGGTTGTGTGGATAAATGTATAAACGTTAAAATGAAATTACTTTTGATTCCTCGTTCGTCAACCACAAGTAGATCACCATGGGTCGTATGCATTCTTCCGGCAAGGGTATGAGCAAGTCTGCTCGCCCATACAAGCGCACTCCTCCTTCGTGGCTCAAGGTCACTTCAGAAGATGTCGAAGACCACGTGTGCAAGTTCGCCAAGAAGGGTTTGACCCCATCGCAAATTGGTGTCATCCTTCGTGACTCGCACGGTATTGCCCAAGTCAAGTCGGTGACTGGTTCCAAGGTTCTCCGCATCCTCAAGAAGAACGGTAAGCTAAATCTTGTAGCGCTCGATCTGATCGGCGTCCCCTTTTTATATTCTCGTTGATATTCCATATTGGTTTGTTCTCGCCACGGTATTACCTGACGCACAATCAATAATGTGATCGCGGGAATATTCGGGGTTGCTTGCTCTCTCTAGGTCTTGCCCCTGAATTGCCTGAAGATTTGTACATGCTTATCAAGAAGGCCGTCGCTGTCCGCAAACACTTGGACCGCAATCGCCAAGATAAGGACTCCAAGTTCCGCTTGATTTTGATCGAGTCGCGTATCCACCGTCTCGCTCGTTACTACCGCATGAACCGCAAGTTGTCGCCAAACTGGAAGTACGAATCTGCCACGGCTTCGACTTTGGTCGCTTAAGCAGCTTGGCACTTTGTTGCGAACGAGATAACATTGTGGTTAATATACCGAATGTTGGCTTAAAATCTATCGTTTTTTCTAGCATCTCGATCTTCCTAGTATTGCAATAACAGCACATAAAGCATTGAAATAGCTACAAAACAAGCAACATATTCAATAGATTATCGTGTACGCACACGTGGCAGCATGACATTGCAGTATTCACTAAGCTCTTATTGCCAATCAACTTGACAAGCATAATTAAAAACATTTGATTTGAAGTTCGTATATAGAATTAAATATTGTTATTAATTGTATCTACTTGGTCATGACCAAAGCTAAAGCAGCTCTTCTTCGTAGTGCATTATGTTTGACAACAGGTATTTCAATGTATTTTCAAGAGATTGAATGATCTATTAGCTAAACCACGTCCAAGTCCAACGCTTTTTGTCTTTCCAGGATTAAAATCTCAACCTTTTCATGCCAATCAAGATTTTCCATGGACAAAATTATTGTCTGAAAATTTAGACATTATTCGTGAAGAATATGTAGCATTGCGTCATGCTCAAAAAGAAAGTGATTATGTTGTAGCTGGTCAAGAACATACGCTTCATCAAGGACAATGGGATTGGTATGTCTTCATTCATTTTATATGTCAAAGTTTGTTTTGTAGGTTTAGTTATGTGATTAAAGGCAAGAAAACATCACTTTTTGAACAACATTGTCCAACAACAACCAAATTACTTAATGATATTCCTGGTTTTATGACAGGTCTTCCATTTGCTTACGCCTTTTTTTCAACATTAAAACCACAAAGTGCTATTAAAGCTCATTCAGCACCTTGTAACATTCGTCTTCGATGTCATTTTCCATTGTTTGTACCAAAAGGTTGTGGTATTCGTGTTGCTGATCAAACAAAAGAATGGAAAGAAGGTGAATGCATGGTGTTTGATGGTAGAAGAAATCTATAACTCATTCTTTAATAGTATTGTAGATGCGTATGATCATGAAGTTTGGCATGATGGTGCAAAAGGTGAACGTGTGCTACTTCTCTTTGATTTTTGGCATCCTGATTTAATTGAGGAAGAAAAAGCAGCATTAATTGATGTTTGTCCAACCTGATTTTCTTGGTACTAATGAATGCTATAGATGTTTGCTCAAGCTACTGACAAAGGTTGGCTACAAAAATGAAAAAGATCAATAATATTAGGGGTTATTCGTTCTACTATGTTCTAATAAGATAATGAAGAAGACCACTTTTACGACGATTTGTAAAGGATCCACGTCTTTCAGAGCCTTGGACACAAGACGATTCGACATCCATGCCAATATCATTTAAAAAGACATCCAAATCATGATCGGAATCAAATTGAAATTCAAAGCTCATATAGTTTGTACGATTGCATACAACATGTAATTTAACATGACGATGGTTTGTCCATGTTGCTTGAACAATATCATCAATTTCAAATGTCATATTGGTATTTAACCATGTTATATGAGCATCTTGTACATCAATTGCAACATAAACCGATCGAAATCCAAGTTTTTCCAATAGCGTGTGACATCGTTTAGCATAGTGGAGTACCATTTGAGCAATGAAACATTGTTTAAGTCGGAAATAGAAAGTTGAAGTAGCTACAAGAAGGCCAAGCAAACAAAGTTGTTGAAAATGAATCAAGGAAATTTGGAGCAACTGAATGCAATGTTCTCATAGCCATTCTTTCTTTTGTATGGGTGACTTTAACAGATCTGTCTGTCACGTGATTGTTTGGATGATTACCGTCCCACCTTTTCTATTGTACGTTGGACTATAAAATTTAGATTCTACTTGGACCATACACAAAATATATAGGATGTCGAGAAATACTTTTAATTATTAAATAATCGTACAGATTTAACTAGAGTACAGGGTATCACTTCGATCGTGATAATATTTTGTGCGATATTTACATACTGCGTCGCAGTGTTCTCATACCAGTGGAAGAATAATTGGATGAGGCACTGAATGAACCTCGTCGTACTTCCCCATCATGTTTTGATGGTTGAAATCCAAGTTCGACAAGGAAAAAGTATAAATCTGCTTGACATTCAAAAACCAAACGTTGTTTGTGTACTTCACCACCTTGATTCATACGAAGTTTTAAATTCATATTACTTGACCATTTGGCTTCGATAATATCATCAATTTTATATGTTGTGTTGGTATTAACACAAGTAAAGCTGCCTTTATTTGAATCAACATCCATTGCCAATGTTTTTGCTCGAAATCCAAGCTTTTCCATAACTGTATCGCATTGTTTGGCATAATATACAACCATCTTTCAAAGTTTGTGCAAATTCAAAACTGATCAAGAAGCGTACATGAACATACTAAGCATCTGGTGGTGTCCTATTCAGTCGTCAGTGAATTGCCAGGTGGTCGTACATGGGTTAACGCAACTGCAGGAATATAGGCGATGGTTGATAGACAACAACATTTTGTATCAGAATTTCTGGTCCATCCACAAAGAGACGGGGACATACAATTATTACGATGTCGAGTGCTCGTCTTTGTGGATCGACTCTCTCGAACGCATCTAGTTAAATTTTGTACAGTATTTTTGAGAATTCAACTTTTTCAAGTATCAAGTGGAATTCTTAATCTTGCGTGATATAATTATGTGCAAAGATGGCACTTTTATCAATTGCAAATCTCGAAATTGATGGTGAAAATACACTAAGAAGGATGAACTGATCCTATGATAAGCAAAATTCATTTTGTAGCAAGTGTGCGTTTTTTTGACTCCAATGTTAGGTAAAGACAGTGCCTCTTTTTTTTTTCTGAATATGCTACGTTGCCTTTATTATCTTGGTCTTGAAGTAATGTCGTCTTGAGTAGAAGTAGATTGCATTCAACTGCGTATATTTGGAAATGAACCACGACGAACTTTTAAACCATTTTTTAAAGGTTGCATGCCAAGTTCCATTAAAAAATAATACATATCTGCTTGACAATCAAAGAGCAAGTGTTTTTTTACAACGTTGCCAGTCTTATCAAGTAAACGAAGTTTTAAACGACAACTTTGATTCCAAAATGCATCCACAATTTGATGTGTAAAATATTGATCGCCTGAGTTGACCCAAATGACAATGTTATGTTCGGCTAGCACTTCTATTGCATCGTATACATGATGAAACCCAAGTTTTTCCAACAAGGTTCGACATCGTTTTGCATGGTATAGCACCATCACGAGAAAATTATTAACTGAACGCTATTCACGAATGAGTCTTGCATCGACGACGAGAGCTTCTGCGCATACAAGAAATAGCACGTTGACCATTTGGAACTGAGAAGAAGGTATCGACACGTTGCCATCCAATATAATAGAGTTGGACTAAAATGCAAAAAGCTGCGTTTGTGCTACAAGCTCTGGAATCACTACAGACTCTAGGAATTCCACGAGTTCCACTGCTGTAGGTCTGTTTACAGGATCAAAGGAAAGACAACGACGAGCCAAGTCGAGAATAGTATCAGGGCAATCTGCAGTAAAATTTGGTAGTGCATGTTCCATTGTTACGAGTTTGAGTACCACCATGGCATCAAATTTGGTATTTTCAAAAATCTACAGCAAGCTTGTCAACATTGTTTAATTGCGTTCTTTCATACCTCATGATCTGCAAACGGAATATTAAACGTGTCTAGCTCCGATAGCACAATACCAAACGAATAAATATCAGCTTTTGCATCATAAGGTCGACCAAGAAATACTTCAGGTGCTGCCCAAAGAGCCGTCCCAACACCTGCAGTTAAGGTTTCTTCGACTGAACGAACTCTACAACCATTAATTCATTAATTGCAATGCCACAACAATGTACCGTGAGACACCAAAGTCAGTGATTTTAGCTTCAAATGCGTCATCCAAGAGGATATTTCTGGATTTCAAGTCTCGATGAATAATTTTGGGTGTAAACGAATGGAGGTAAACTAAACCTCGAGCAACGTCCAGAGCTATTTGAATTTTTTCTTTTTGCCAACTCCATGGTTTAGATGCTTGTAAATTTGTAAATAAATCACCATGTTTCAAATACTCGGTACAAAAACATAAATTATATTCTTTTGGGCTCCATGAAAATCCAATAAACTTGAGAATATTTTGATGCTGTAATTTTGCCACCAATGTAATTTCAGCTAAAAATCCTTTAATTTCATTGTGTTCTTGACGTTTTTCAGGTAAAATTTGTTTAATTGCTACATAGCTAATGACAAATTAAGAAAAATATTCTTATATCAAACTTTTACCTTCCATCAAGTTGACCAAGCCATACTTCACCAAAAGCTCCAGTGGCTAATTTACGTGTGTATTGAAGCCGGGTAAACTCGATCTTAAATTCGAGTAGCCCAATATCTATGGGTGGAAAAGCCGTCATCGTATTAAGCTCCACGGACGTGGTATATGCATCCTGCTTGGACAAACTCGCAGTTGCTTTTGGATGCTTCCAACAACGATAAAGCACAATTAATATTGCAAGTACAAATATCCCGGAAGACACACATATCAATATTATATGCGTTGTTGAAATCGTTTCATTTGGACGAAAACCTGATACTTGCAACATCGCCACTTATGCAATGATTATATTTACCTGCGTGCATGATGACTCATTACTAACATGAACGCAATTCGGTCAATCTGGGCAGCAGTCGGTTGGTTTGGCATTGGGCTGCTCCTGTATCTCTCATTAACTCCACGTCCGATAGAAATTCCTATTGAAAGTGGAGACAAGTATGGACATGCCCTAGCCTATGCTTTATTAACTGCTTGGTGGGCTCAACTCATGACATCATATAGTGTGCTAATGTTACGCTTTGTTGGGCTTGGTGTTGCGATTGAATTTGCACAAGGATGGACTGGGTATCGATCGTTTGATGTTAAAGATATGCTTGCTAATACGATTGGAACTGCGTTTGGAGCTTTAATTGCTTTTGTACTTCCAAATGTGGTGGATACAATTAACACGTTGTGGAACCGACTACAAGGGAAAAAACAATAATTGCAATGCTGGTATGATATCAACTTTATACGATGTTGTCCTTTATGGATCAGTTTTTGGCCCTCGCTCAGTCAAACGACTAATACATTGTGTTGTCTACTAAACGACTTTCTATAGTACAAATATATAGACCATGGAATAGATTTACAATTGGTTTGACCTAGGTACTAACATACTTTGCTATTTCCTATCCTACAAGAGACTCGAGAGAATTATTGTCTCTTCTATATCAAAATTACAATTGCTTTTACATTACACATTCTCTAATCAAATATGAATCAGACAAAATGTAATTTCTTATCCAAGGTCCCAGCCAAATTCAATTACACGTCAATAAATAGTCATCCTTACTCTTTCTTGTACTAGTTCCTTAAATCGTTTCTTAAAACAATTTGCTCCATTCCTCCAACCACCATGATCGTCTCCCACATAACTATCAAGTGAAATATCACGTAAAATGATCATACAATATCAAAAAATCCAAAATTTACATCACAAACATAAAATTTAATGCATTTATCAACATCTTTAAACTATTCCAACTTTTAAGTTTATAGTAACAATCCTCTTGATCAAAAAGTTTATTTATCAAGTTCCTATTGATATATTCTGACTCTTACCTACATTTTCCATCTTCTCTCAACTTCACCCAATTTGACAAAAATATCAATATTTTTTATATCTCATACAAACTTTAAACAAATATCTATAATTTTACTATCATGCGCACCAATATTATTTACATTCCAATACCCTAATCTGATCGAAATTCGAGAATTCGACTTGATTATTCTATACTAGAGTATCCGGATAGTGTATCCGGTCTCTTTCTTCTGTGGGGTTGTCATTCAGCAATATGTTCGGTGGTGGCTTTGAGAGTTTTTTCGGCGGTAGCGGCGGCGGTGGCGGCGATGGCGGCTTTGGAGCTCCAAAGAACGTTGATAATTCAAAGTTTTACAATGTTTTAGGTGTGTCTAAGGATGCTTCTGCTGCAGATATTAAGAAAGCCTTTCGAAAATTGGCTTTAAAGAACCATCCCGATAAAGGTGGTGATCCCGAACTTTTCAAGGACATTACTGTTGCTTACGAGACGCTTTCGGATCCAGAAAAACGAGAATTATATGATAAGTATGGTGAAGAAGGCTTGCAACAAGGTGGTGGACCTTCAGCTGGTGCAGATATCTTTAGTCAAATGTTTGGAGGTGGCATGCGTCAACCACGAGGACCACCACGAGGCGAAGATCTTACACATCCACTTAAAGTTTCTTTGGAAGACTTGTACAATGGCAAGACTGTCAAATTGGCAGTGAATCGTGATGTAATTTGCAGCGGTTGCAGTGGCAAAGGAGGAGCTGATGGCGCTGAAAAAACTTGTGATACTTGTAATGGACGAGGTATGCGTATTCAACACCGTCAAATTGCTCCTGGTATGGTACAACAAGTACAATCGGTATGTCCAGATTGCCGTGGACAAGGAAAAACTATTCGTGAATCGGATCGATGCAAAGCCTGCAAAGGAAATAAAGTTACCAAAGAACGTAAAGTGCTTGAAGTTCATATTGAAAAAGGAATGCGTAATAATCAACGTATTACGTTCAAAGGAGAAGCTGATCAAGCTCCTGGTACTATTGCAGGGGATATTGTATTTGTTGTCCAAGAAAAAGAACATGCTCTCTTTCAACGTAAAGGTGCCAATCTTATCATGGAAAAGAAGATTTCTTTGGTCGAAGCACTTTGTGGCTTTGAAACTATTATTGAACATCTTGATGGACGTCATTTGCATGTCAAAACGAAGCCTGGTGAGGTCATTAAACCAAATCAATTCAAAGCTATCCATGGTGAAGGTATGCCACAACATGGCAATCCATTTGTAAAGGGTCAATTGGTGATTTTATTCAAAGTTGACTTCCCTACCCAGCTCACTGCTGAACAAGCTCGTGTTCTTGCAACTGTGTTCTCTCCACCAGCTCCACTTCAAAATATTAGCCATGCTGAAGAATGCTTTTTGAGTGAATTTGATGCTGAAGCAGCACAACATGAAGCCCAAAGAGAGGCATATGACTCTGATGATGACCGAGGACAACCTCGTGGAGTCCAATGCCAACAACAATAAGAAGACTACATCTTAGAGAATGGCAACGATTCAATAGTAAGAGACTCTTGGTACTATGATTTATGATGAGCTTATACTATCCTTTAACATCTGAACACTGCAATTCACTTTAGTATAATTCATAATTCAGTTTTTACATAAAAACTATTTCGCAAATTATGCTACTGTCATAAGCTTGTACCTAAAATTTATCACCCATTGATACAATGGCTTTGCGATTAAACTTGAGCATTGGTCATAGGAAACAATTATCAATTCTCAGTGCAGTAAGTAGCCAAAAGGCACACTCAGCAGTCTGGCGTAGAATGCATCAAAGTATTCCTTTATGAGATAAACCTATTGCAATTTTTTGAATTTAGCTATTAAAACAGATTTGTCCATAAGTTTCCCATGCATAATTACCAAATGTATCATTAGCGTCTACCTTGTGGTTGAGTATGGTGTTTTTCGGATTCTGTGATTATATATTTTCACTCGATCTTGGAGTAGATAGAGCTTCCACACAAAAATCCTAATAGAAAGGAAAATATTTTAAAGCAACGTATAGCGTCAAGGATGAGACGGCAAGTTGCTCGTTTGTAAAAGCAAGTAAACTTACAAGCGAGCACATGTGTAATCAACGTAGACGACTTTAGTATGGCACTAAATTCTTTCCAGATTTTTGCTACGTTGAGACCATGGCAAGTAAAAATATGGTATATGATGAAGATTTGACACAAAACGTATATTACATGAACAAAAAGTATTTGATTTTATCAATTGCATCGTTCTTTTGTTCTATTAGCATGTGAAAATAGTAAAAAGGCTAATCATTCATAGTACATTGTATGATGTTGACTTACTGACTTTTTCGTTCAATTTTTCACAAGAACTTCATATCTTTGTCTTTGATGTGGATACTTGGTAGAAATGAATTTACTCAGTCGTTTTGTCAACATCAAGGCTTTTGATTGCATGATCAAATAGTTACTTTTATGCATTACTCATTAACTTAACGTCTTTGTTGCCTAATAAGTTGAAAGTTTGTCGACAATGTTGTTGTAAATAAAAACGATTACTCTATGAAATTACTGTTGTTGACACTGCACTCCATGGGGTTGGCCTCGGTCATCATCCGAGTCATACGCTTCACGTTGAGCTTCTTGTTTCGCAGCTTCAGCATCGAATTCTGATAAGAAGGCTTCTTCTGCTTCACTGTGGTGTGGAAGAGGTGCTGGATGTGGGAATATTGACATGAGTACATGTTGTTGATCTGGTGTCAAATATTGTGGAAATTCGACTTTAAATAAAATCACCAGTTGACCCTTCACAAATGGATTGCCATGTTGTGGCATACCTTCACCATGGATAGCTTTGAATTGATTTGGCTTAATAACTTCACCAGGTTTCGATTTCACATGTAAATGTCGTCCATCAAGATGTTCAATAATAGTTTCAAAGCCACAAAGTGCTTCGACCAAAGAAATCTTCTTTTCCATGATAAGATTGGCACCTTTACGTTGAAAGAGAGCATGTTCTTTTTCTTGGACAACAAATACAATATCACCAGCCACCAAGCCTGGGGCTTGATCTGCTTCTCCTTTGAATGTAATTCTTTGTCCATTACGCATACCAGGCTCAATGTGTACTTCCAACACTTTGCGTTCTTTGGTTACTTTATTTCCTTTGCATACTCTGCATCGATCCGATTCCCGAATGATTTTGCCTTCACCACGGCAATCAGGACAC
>JNBS01000569.1:0-19890 GCA_002081575.1 Thraustotheca clavata | reverse complement strand
ACTTCGACTGGTTGTCGATGCCCCGGTCCTCATGCGGTCAAAAATATGTCCTAGTTATCAAGGACGACATGAGCGGCTTTGTGTGTTTACATCCAGCTGAAGTCGCCGATGCTACTGCCACCCCAGCAGCGCTTATGGATTGGTTCACCACGTTTGGATGTGTCGAGACATGGGTGTCCGATGGGGATCCCATTTCAAGAATGAAGTCATCGAGAAGATTCGTAAAATGGTCGGTGCTCACCACCATATTACCACAGCATACACCCCCTGGGCAAACGGCACGATAGAAGTCGTTAATCGTCTTATCATCCGCACGGTGAAGACCCTCTGTAGTGAGCTGAAACTACAGATTGACGAATGGCATCTGGTTCTACCCCTTGTCCAAGGCGCACTAAACCATCAACCGTCTGATATACTTGGTGGTGTCGCCCCTGTCACAGCGTTTTTGAGTCTACCGGCCACGACACCTATGTCAGGATTTGTCCATCCCATCACCAAGTAGGTTTACGATATTGATTGGCTCGACAAGACCCGCTTAAAGCATTTCGAAGAGGTCCAGAAAGCCCTGGATGCATTGCAGCGAAACCTTGCTGAACACAGGTCGAAGCTGCGACGACAGGCTCGAGGAAGAAGAAAGTACAAGCGTCAAGTTCAGCTTGCTAACTTTTCGCTTGGCGACTTTGTATTGGTTGGTGCCGTAGCGAAACACCCCAACAAGCTTGCTATCAACTGGCGTGGTCCTTACAAGGTCGTTCGTGTTGTTACAGATCTCGTTATGGAATGCCAACAACTGGTCCCACCTTTCAGCGTTTCAACTCATCACGCCTGTCGGCTCAAGATGTACCACGAGGGTGATCGAGACGTTACCGGAGACTTAGCGGCTCATATTGCCTTCGGGGACGGTGGTTTCCACGTTGAATGCCTTGAAGCTGCGCGTATTGTGGACGGGCAATACCAAGTGCTTGTAAAGTGGCTCGGGCTCGAAAAAGAAGAATCCTCGTGGGAGTCAGCTGTCAGCCTGTATGAAGACATACCGGTGGTATTTCGAAGATGGGCGAACTTCCATATGGGCTCAGAACATGTCGCTGACATGGTCGCTTCCCTCGAAAGAGCGCGGGGCTCCCCATTGTAGGGGGAAGTGATCTGCGTTGCAGAACGAGCAATGGAACTTGCGGTGTGTTCGTCCCATTGCTATTGCAATGTATATTGCAAGTATCTTGGTTGCCCAAAGCATCAGCCGATTGGCTGGGTTGTTGTGTGGCTGCCAGAGCCTGCCTGAGTTAGGTTAAGTCATTAACCACTTTGTATTCTGCCTTATCCTCGAAAAGGGCTCTTGGAGGTCGTTCCAAGAAGCGGGGTGCAGAACAGGGTGTCAATTCATAAATCTGTAGTACCATCTTTCGCCAATGGGGTTAATGTTAAGGGCATGACATACTTCATTTGTCTTGCAAATGATTTCATGTTTATCCACAGGGTTACCGTCAAATTGCATGCCAACAATCCACGAAGCAATATCATCCTCATATTCGAATGGAAGCACAGGCTTTCTGCCCAGTGTTTCATTTTTCGATATTGTTGCGCATTTTAAAAACATGACGTTAAAGTGTCCGGTAATTGATACCAGAATTTTCGCTCACGCTTGTTTGTGGTTCTTCATTTTTTACTTTTTGTAGTGTTTCAGATATTTGTTCCTCTGTATGCTTCGATTTCACACTCATGATGGTTTGTGGTGATATCTCCATAGTTTTGAATAAAAAACAATCTTAGCCAAGCAATGCATAGAAACCATCATATTTTCTTTTTATTGGTTATAATTAAATAAATTTGCACACAAGAAAAAGGGACATCATTCGATAGTTTACATATAAATAAAAGGGGTCAGCCGACAATTTTGACTGACATCGTTTGTGATTGGCTAAAATTTTTGTAATCAATTTATTGACACGATGACACGAAATTGCAGAATGAAAATCATGAAAATGCAAAATAAATGAAAATGCATTTACAATGAATTATTGTTTTTTCGCTTCCTAACTTCACGCAGTAGCTTCTTGTAGGATTGAGTATAGCCAGCATAAGCAATTTCAAAATCAGAGAATGAATTCAATCGTTTGAAAGCCAACGCCGATGTCAAACGCTTTGAGTATTTCTTTCTGTCGCATCGAATCATATCGCCAGTATAGTCTTTTAAAGCTTGAGGTAGACCAATACTGGGATCGGCAAAGAACCACTGCTTCCAAGCATCTTCTGCTGATCATGCAGTTGGAATTGATTTCGGGATAAGGTATGCATCGATGGAGGGTTGTGTTCTTGGTTTGGACTTGACTAGCAAAGGGAGTTCTCTCGAAATTCGTTGAGTCAATTGATCGGCAATTGCATTTACCAATTCAGGCATTGGTAGTGTAGGTACAGTAGTTGTTGACATTAGAGTTGTGTTGACATTACAGCACACAGAGCGATGGAGATTATGGGGGTTAATCTCGTTGCTTAAATTTCGTGTTATCAGATACTCACAGGACGTCTTCGCATCTTCCCAACGACACCATGCCATCAATTGTCTAAAGTTAAATCTATGCCTTGATGACTCGAAGACTCGATAAAAACATCCTCCTCTGCACATGCTATGAAGCGAAATACCAATAGGTAATTTCGGACAAGAATCAATAACATCATGTAAAATTTTTCGTAAAGGTGTTTGCTCAAAGTGTTTTGTCCAATCAACACAAATTTGACTATTTGTCTTAAGTGTAAATTGTGGAAATGTAAATGAGTTGGGATTAATTGGTAAGCCAGAAGCACGAATTAGTGATACGTTTGCAGTGTAAAAATTGCAGATGCTCAAAAAAAGAACTTTAATTTCATTGACTAAGTGATAAACTTGTGAATCTTCCTGAACATTCGCCTTCTTGTGCCGACGAAGACGCACATACAAATATTGTCCAACATCATCATTTACAAGATCAAGATCATTCCAACGTAAAGTCAATATTTCGCTAATGTGAAAACAGCCAAGGAAACAGATGCAAATGATAAGACGTAGCATAGAAGTTCATTAAGATAGAAAGCTCGTGAGTGGATAATGGACGAGCCTTCTTTTCTTCGTTAATATCGTTTGCTTTGTTGTATTTCTGTGGTGCAACGACATATTTCATTGCAGCAGAGTCTTGTGCGGGATTTGGTGTGACTTGTTTTGATGCAAAATATGCTACTAATGAAGTCTTGGCAAGGTCAATGGTTCGTGCTTTTCTTCCTGCCAAGTATAAATGGTATAATAAATCCGTACATTGAGTTGAAATAATTGAATGAGCATATATTTGGCGATAATCACCTATAATAAATGAGTTATAGTAATTGATCGAGCACTTTTTGGCCATAATTACCTATAATAAATGACTCAAACTGCTTCTGATACGTGGCATAAGTCTTCCGCGTCGAAGCACCGTAGAAAGCATCTTCGATTGTTTGCTTGGTTACGGCTCTCTTGCTCGCCATAGCTTGAATTGGAATATGAGAGATCCATGGAAAATGCATCACTGCGCAACCCGGCCGACCAATGAAAAGTGTGATAGTTTCGAAATACAGATTTGTCTTAGTTTAATTATGTAAATGTTCAATGTTCTCTCAACGTAAGGGACACTCGAAGCCGCCAATGAAAGCACAGGGACGACGTTGCATTCTATTTCAACCAATCATCTTGAAGTGTTTGCTCATACTACCCAATCGCATATCGAGGAGGTGTCGGCCGAGTGTCGACCATACACTATATGCTACTTTAAAAGAATTGTTTGTTCAAATTCCAACAAATCTCACTATACGGTACTCATTTCATTGTGTTTAGCTGCTGCTATACATTGCATGAATTCTTTTACAACCAACTTTTATGTTAAAGATTTGCGTGTAGAAGATATACTTTGTCAGTGCTTGTGACTTTCAAATTTGTGTTTTCATAATATATATTTAACTCTTGAAATATATCTTTTGCATGGAGAATAGTAAATGAACAGTTTGAAACTTGGAAATGGTGTGGTACATCCATCTACTACTGGAGGTCTAACAAAAAAATAAAGTTTTCTCATTCTCTCACTTTGATTTCTTTGACAGATATCGCACGTACCAGTACACTGTACAAACATAAGCTCAAATATGATTTTGGTGAAGACAACATCTGTCCATTGTGTTCGAGGTGGGAGAGCTCTCACAAAGCGATTGTAGTGAGCACGAGCACGAGGCAATCCCACCATCTTGAAAGCAAGCATTAACATAAACATGTAGCAAGCTTTTCCAAGCCACCAAACGCATTAACCGATGGATGAGGCTCTTGACCTCGACGCATTGCCAGCAGCAGAGAAAAAAGCTCCTGTGTTCGTTCATTGTAGAGGAATTGCTTTGCTTACATACGTTTAGAGAGCTAGAAGCTGCACATTTGAGAGACGAAGAATGCAAAGAGCACGCTCTGTTACAGCACCAGGTGATGATGACAAGAGCATTTAACGTAAAAGCTAATGCAAGCAGATTATACAATTGCACAAAGACAAAAGAATGTTGAAAAATCAAATTGAGCACCTACAAAAGCACCAAGAATCTCTACTAATTGACATTGATGAGGTACGAAGATAGATTCATTCTTGTCATTGATACACACAAAGCTACGTGATACATGCAACAATCAGAGAAATCGAGTGGCAGAGTTTGAAAAGAAACAAGCAGTTTACGACGAGATGGAAAATGAATTGAAAATGAAGGCTTTAGACCTTGAAAGAGAGCTTGAAACCAGTGTATTTATCTTTCTTTGAGTGTTAAGTCCCACAACGTCGCATAGCAAATGCAATGCCACGCAACACAAGCAGCCAGGGATGAATACGCTCAACAAGTCGGTTCCATTGCTACAAAAACAGTGATTAAAGCACATTAGGTTACTCAACTACAAGCCGTCAGTGCAGAGCAAGAAGCTAGAGCCATGCAAACGAACGAACCGACAGTATTCTGAGCTCTAGGGGCACATATAAGTATATTCTAGGTCTTTGCAAGTCACAGTCGGCCAGCTACCGATGTTAAAATACCTGAATACCCCATGCCAACACCGTCCAATTTAACACAGGAAGCTCTTTATCATGAGTTATCAAGACACCTTCATTACGAACCACAGTGTAAAGTACTCCAAGCACGAGTATGAACTATACAAGGTTGCCATGACTTAGTCAATGATAGATTATCGAGCTTGAAAACGAAGTTGCTACTTTACAGGCGCAATGCAAAGTATTTCTATCCATTATATCATGAATTACGATGAGTTTAGGTTGGAGAAGGTCACATGGAAGAAGTACGTAATCTTCGAGCAATGCATTATGAGCAGGAAACCCAACTTTTTGAGGTTTGTATGTTGTTGGATTTGTCTAAGTTGTTTGTAGCTATCTAAACGATGTGAAGCTGCTGAACGAGTAACAAGTGTAGGATATGTAAATATGAACTGTGTACTAGTATATCATTAGGCATGGGAAGAAAAATTCAATACAAAATTGAAAGAACTAGAAGCTCAAAGAAAAGAGCACAACAAAGCTATGCGATTAAACCATCGAGACAACTTTCAACTCGAGTAATAGTTGTTTGTTGTAGTAAACATGCTCATCTATTGCTTAGAAAGTCGAACCACCGGTTAAGTGAAGAACTTGTAGCTGCTAGGCACATGTACTCGGATGGTAAAACTCAATGGCAAAGTCAATGGAGTGATCTCCGATCAAATTGTGCCCAACTCGAAACAGAACTTGCTACAGCTATGGAAGAAGTACAAGAATTGAGAAAAGCTGAAAAACAGGTATCGTTAGTCATGATTTTATATTACTTATGCTTTGTAGCTGGGCAAAGAGCTTCAACTGAGCAATCAACACACTGCTGAAGTTGAAAAATTATTACAGAGTGCTCGAAAAGACCGGGAAATGCTCGAAGGAAGTCATCAAGAACTACGAGTTCATTATGAAAATCAGCAATCCCACGTTGATGATATAGTTGGCAATTCAAGTATAACTATACTAATTCAAATAGGAGGCCAAACTACGTGATGCGACTGAAGAATTAGAGTACAATCGTCAACAAGTATGCAATTGCAATAATTCAGTCAACTCAAAAGTTTGCACTAGGTTGCAGTTCTCGAAGAAGAATTAAAGCAAGCAAGAGACCTTTGCAATGAATTAAAACAAATGAACTTTTCACTAAGACAACGATTGGAAGTAAACCATGCATTCTAGTACAGTTTTGACAATTTTTTATTAGGAATTGACTGAAGCTTTGCAGGCATCAGCAGCAGCTCAACCACATCGAAAATCATCTAAAACAAAGGCTGATCGAAAGCCTTTAATACGCCAAGATTCACTGTACGATGAACTATCTGGCGAAATGGAGAAAAAGGAAAAGCAACCAAAGCCTCAACCAAAGCCTAGTTCTGCTACCCCAAGAACACGAAAGGTATTTATCAATGTCATTTCGACTGCTAATTTAATAATTAGCTAAATGTTTCCAAACTCCAAGCAACCAGCATGCTTTTACAGACAGACTTTGCTATTGTACAAAAAGACCCACTTGCTCAGGTATCAAATTCGTAAAACATTTATTTAATGTATGATAGAATAACTTGATTCGAATGCTACGACCGCATGTAGCATATTCAGTGTGTGATAAACTCTACGGCAGTCAAATGGGAGAAATTCTTGATGGAGAACTTATTGCACGACCATTTACTGACTAATTTACGATTAATAATACACCTGTGATGGTGATTTCTCAAGACGATGCTGCTGCTGTGCTGCCATATTCTTTTCAAAAGTTAAAAGCATTGGTTTTGGACTTGCTTTTAGTAGGTGCATGGCGTGTTGAAATCCCATTGTGCTGATGTTCTCCTTGTTAATTGCAACCAAAGTGTCACCTGGGGCAACCAAACCACGCTGTCGTTCAGCATAAGCAGCTCCTTCCTCTTTAACACGAACAACTTGAATGTAGTGTGTGAGCAATGGGGTGACCACAATACCAAGAGGACCATCTTCGTCTGTCCACGTTAAATTGTAGGAATATTCAGACAAAGTGGCTGTAGCAATAATACTTGATCGGCGGCCTGAAGTAGATGCTGTAGAATCACGTGATTCCAAGTCTTCAGTGGGTACAGCAAACCGAAGCACGCATGGTTTGTCTTGTTCTGAAAGAAGTTGGTTGATTTCTTTTTGATTTTTCTTGTATGTAGGAATATCATTAACATGGGTAAGCAAGTCTCCTTTGTGTACAGTCGATGGTTCATTGTGTTGTGGCATTGACAAAATTGTGCTCACATAAGGCACATATAGTTTCTTGTGAAGTTTAAAGTGCAAATTTAGTGGTTGATCATATCCCCATAGTACTTCGTATTCGTTTTGACCAAGGGATGAAGCAGTTTGTTTACCACGACGTTGAAATGTTAATGTAATGGGCTTAGGAACTTCACGCATATATGCCAATGTTTGAAGCAATGATGAACAAGGAATTACTTTAGAAGTGCCGATTGAAACAAGTAAATCGTCCACTGCCACCATATCTAACATTGCACACTGACTCAATTGAATATGAATTCTTTGAACAACAGGTAATCCAGTGGTTTGATCCTGACCAAAAAGGATGCCCAGTGTGCCTTGATCCCATTTAATTTCATACGTGTTTGATGGAAATGTAGCCACAGTATTATCTTCATCACTTTCAGTAGAATTGCTGAGAGTCTTATGGAGTGGTGGCGCTTGTGGCTCAATTGTAATTATTTCAGCTTGTTTTGCCTTATCTTCTGCAATACGTTTAAGACGCAATTCCTCTCGAAGTTTGTCTTCCATTGCCACAGCTTTTTTTCTTTGTTCTTCTTTCGCAATTTTGTCTAAACGAATAGCTTCGGCACGAATTCTTTCAGCTTTTTTAAGTTGTTTAAGCAGCTTCATTGCATGGTATCGTCGAAAACAAGATTGTATTACAATACTTGCTTTTTTGTACCGAGTAAACCATTGCACATATAAAAAGCGTCGAATAACAGTTTGAACTTTAATAATTGCATGCTTCGTTGATTTGAATCGCTTTCGTACAAGAAACATCCGAGCAATTGTTTGGATTTTAACAACAGATTTTCGCAAAATAATGGTGACTTCACGATTTAAAAGCTCAAATGCCGATTGTACAACAAAGACTTTGGTTAAACCAATTTGAAATGGTGGCAATTGGCTTTCAAATGAATATTTGGATTGTAAGCTTGAGATCATAGTTTTAATTGTTCTTTGACTTGGACAAAGTGCTCTGTACTGGAGCGAAAATGCTTGATGAGTATATCGTACAGGATAACCCATTCTTGATACTTGTGCAGCTTGTAGAATTCCACTACATTGCAATTGTTCAAGGACTCTTTCTTGGTTGATTAAAGTTGGCTTTAAAACATCATTTGGTTTAATGCATCGAATAAAGTGTGGAGATGTTGCATTTAGTACATCCAGTAGATATATAAGCTGTTGCTTAAATTTCATTGATACTGAAGGTCCCATAATACCAGAAGAACGTCTTGGTCTTTCATCATCCACTGGCCGTGAAGGTGGTAACATATTCAAAACTTCATAATTTTGAAATAGTTCAGACACAAATGGCTTAGTTGACTTGTGAAACATATCGATAGCTTCATCGTGCACATTATCTTTATTTTTTTCACAAAATCCTTGGGTATTATAAACCACACTTCCAGCATAATGCATGACTGCAAATTGGTTTGAACCTTGTTGTAATTTTGTGGCTCCAAATTTTGGGTGAGCATTAAATGCATCATAAAAAGCATTAGCCAAAGAAGAATCATTTCCTTTGGGTAGCATACATTGTTCATCAAGTAAGCGAAAAAGACCGCGACGTGCTTCAAACAATGCAATGACAAGTTCATTATTGGGATAGTCAACAAATGTCCAAGGTATTTGTTCTTCTTCATATTCTTTTTGTTGGATTTCAAAGACGTACTTGGTAAAGAGATGTTGTAGTTTTTCATTAGCATAATTGATGCAAATTTGTTCAAGCGAATTGAGCTGAAAAATCTCAAAACCGAAGATGTCGACAATCCCAATAAATTTCACTGTTGGATCTGATGGCATCGATGTGTCTTCGTACAATATACTTTCATTAATACGGTCAACAACCCATTCAAATAATTGAGCATATAAGGTTTTTGCTACAATATCTTTAGCAATTGCTGCCTGGTCTGGGTCAAGATATATTTGAACTTTATCTTTTCCTGCCCGAATCAAGCGAGTACAAATTCCTTTCTCCAAACTTTCGACATCAATTCCAAGTGTATTTGTCAAAAAAGACACATCAGAACTAAATCCAGCACCTTGTCCATTGATTTTCTTGTTGAATTCGACATTGCCAAGTAATAAAACAGCAGCAATCAGTTGTAATACATTCCATTGTTCATCTTGTGCCATTCCAATAGTTTGCATTGCATTTCTTGTCTTCTTATACTGTTCTTCATCCCTCACTCCATCTTGACGATCATAACATCCACTTTGATTCAAATACTTGTAATCTTCTACTCTTGTAAGCCCAAGTGATATCAATTCATCTTTTGTAGCACCACGAATAAGTTCATAGAAAATATGATAATTGCGTTCTCCCATTGCTTGAGACACAAGACGAACTCGTTCCAACAAATAGGTAGAGATAGAAGCACCAAGTAAAGCACCCGAACGATCAAATCCAAGTCGAATAAACTTGCCAAATCGACTCGAGTTGTTATTTCTAGTAGTTCTTGCATTACCAAAAGCCTCAAGAATTGGATTCGACTCGAGTACTCGATTGCGAACATTATCACGTTCTGGCGTATCATGCGTAGTAGCAGAAGACACGGAAGCCAAATAATTCATAATGATTTTTGTAGTTTCTGTCTTGCCAGCACCACTTTCACCACTCACAAGTAAACTTTGATTAGCATTGGCTTCCATCATCATATCTCGAAATGCTTTATCTGCCACAGCATACACATGAGGTGGTAAAGCTGTTCTTTTTTCTCCTAACGCAATGCTCAAACCATGTTCAATATACATGTTTTTGATCTTTTCCTCATACAAATTGAGGCTCTGAAAAGGATTGACAGCTACAAGGATTGAGCCTGTGCTTGTGTAAATAAGTTTTCGTCCAAAGCGAACTTTAAGCGTGTGTAGAATCGCAGGTTCATGTAAATGCACGAGTGTCGTCAAGTCGTCAACACCAGCTTCTCGCAATTCAATCGGATTGCACACAAGTACCTGATGGCCCATGGTTGAAGAAGAAAACGTAAGCACACACGAAGCCTCATCCATCGCATCAGTAAGCCTACAACCAACGCTGGTCTCTGTAAGCACGTGAACCACTGCTCGTCGCCACTTGCCCTCGAGCGGAACCCACACGACCGTCCCAATCTCCATGACCAAGTGACGATTCTGAACTATTGGTACCATTACTCACACTTTCCCCATACAAATAGACAATAGAAAACAAGCACTAGATAAGGTAGATTGGTACATAGAATAGGTTTGATTACACTCAATCTATTGGAAATTTTCATTGTTAAAAGAGTGGGGACTGAGTGAATTCATTGAGATTACTCATAGAGTGTTAATGATAAATATTGTATTGATGCTAAATACTACGTAGTATTGGATTGATTGAATGGCTACTAACTTTAGAGATTGGACGTAGTAGATACTAAAGAGAAGATTTGAATGAGATGTATGAGGCTGGATTTATATTTTTGAAGATGGATATCTCACGAGTTTTTAGCTTGTTTTTCTTGATATGAATGTAGATGGTAGAGTGGTAATGTAAGTATATCTTTTGGGTGGGAAATGGGTACAGTTTAATAAGATATCTTGATAGTTTGAAAAATAATGCACAATAAGAAAAGCTATAAGAAATATGATGTTTATGAAAAGAAGAGTAGAAAGTAGGAGTGAATTCATAGAGATTAGATCGAGATTGGGTTGAATTATGTAGATTACAACCAGGTACTAAGTGGAGCAAGTAGTAGTTCATCGAGGTAGTAAATTGTGTAAAAGAGTACAATTCCACAAACAAGACGCCATACAATATCGTCTGCTTCAGCCCAATCCATGAATGTATCAATAATACGTGATAGAATGGTTTGGAGTTGGTGGTATGGAGAAGGACGTTCAAAGGATAGAGTTAAAGTGGTTTTTGTGATATAACTTTGTTGATCCTGTAAAAGTTGTAGAGCTTTAGCAAATCCAATGGATAAAAGGGAGTCGTGGTTGATTGCAACTAAAATGTCTCCTGGTAGAATTGGTTCATTGAAATGATTGTGGTTCCAAGTACCGACACAACCTGAACCATGAAGTTTTGCAACTCGCATATAGTCACTGTATTTCACACGTTTGAGTTCCATACCAAGCAGGTCAGCATCCCACACAAGATGAATTGTTTTTGTCTCGAAAAACCATAGGTAATAATCATAGAATGTAGCCTTTGGGAAAGACGGTCGTGGACCAGGTAGAAAACGAAGTACGCATGGGCGAGGACTAGAAGCTAATAAATCCATGCTTGCTTCAAATGTTAAGTGTGCTGTTGGCATCGCACCAATTTGCATTAAAATGTCGGTTGGTTCGAGTGATGGAAGACCAGGAACAGCATCATAATTACCTCCGAAACCTTGGACTGCAGGACGAACAAATCCATCAATTGGAGAACGATACGCAGTCCAAATAAATGAAATATTGGTAACATCAGGCAAAAGCATAATTTCAAATTCATCAGCAGCCAAAACATCACCCGAACTTTCTCTATCGTCTAGCTCAAGAATTGGAGTTCTTCCAATGGTAATCATATCAGAATCACCAACAGCACATGAACACACTGAAGATGATCGACGAGAACGACTTTCAGAGCGTAAAAAGCGAAGACTTACTGGAGGCTCAATTTCAGATAACACATTCACAAGATCATCTTCTTCACATAAGACATATTCACCCACTGCAAGCAATTGGTCACCAATGTTAACATCAGAAATCCCATGACAATCACTGAGTTTAGAATGTTTACGACATACCACAGGCACTGTGCAAGACACATCAAAAGATAACCCAAGTACACCACGTTCCCATCGTAATGTATACTGATTGCCACGTCGAGAAGAGGATGATAAACCTCTGCGTTCTTGAAATGAAACAATTTGGTCTGGACTTTCATCACTTTCATGCTCGGATTCAGGTTCCTCTTGTTTAGATGCTTCTAATTGTGCAGCAGCCTTAGCCAACTCAAATTGCCATAGTTTTTCTTGTTCTTCCAGCAGAGCTTTAGCTGCTCGATGTTGTGTAATAAATTGGAGAACGATACGATGACGATGACTGTGGTTTGCTTTACGAACGCGTTGCCATTGAGCTACAACCAGTTCACATCGTTGACGCTTTTGTGCTTTAATAAGTTGGCATGACTTGACAAATCGCAAGATGGTATCAGTACGTAATTGACGACAATGCTGACGATGAACCACCACTCGGTGCCATTGTCCTAGTGCTGCAACACATCGTTGCAATGACTTGGCTTTAGCTACACGCCAAATATGAACCCATTCTCGCAATGCACCATCTCGAATTGCGCGAGAATGTTGAAAATAATGTACAACAGCTTTCCAATGCTTGATCACGTCAAGGCTCTTTCGTAAAAGCTCAGCGTTGTGAATAAATGATCGATAATGTAAAAGTGTGCGCCAGTGGCTTTGTAATGTAATCGCAGCTCGTCGTTGTCGACGATAGCGCATTTTGTAAACGTGGGCACGGATGCAAGCTTGGGCAATAATAGCATTTGCTCGGAGTTTTTGATAAGCTTGTGTAGCCAAGTGTTGTCGGGTGTAAGCTTGTAAAGTTGTAGCTGCTGCTGCACGTTTGGCATAAACAGCAGCTTGGAGTAGTTCAAAAGCTTCATGTGATAAAAAAATTTTAGTTTTGCCAACAAAGAATGGGCTTGGAATTGTTTGTTTGAGTTTTCCCACCATTGATTGCACTGATACAGCTCGTCGATCAAGGCATTGGAACTGATTTAAAAAGGCATCAAAAGCCATGCGAACAGGTAATCCCATTCTCGAAATTTTGGTCGTCTCTAATAGCCCAGAGCAACGCAATTGTTCAAGGACACGTTTGTCATCAAATATCTTGGGTTGCATCACGTCGTTGGGTTTGATACATCGAATAAAATGAGGCACCGAAGCAGACAAAGTAGCTAACAGAGATGAAAGCTGCACTTTAAATTTGAGCGAGACAGTGGATGCTAATACTGCAGAAGTGCGGTGGTTTAATTTTTGTTGGGACGATTGTGATGAAAAGCTATAACGTGCTGGCAATTTAGCAGTAGCACTCACATGATGTAAATCTGGTGTTGAATGACGATGGTGGTGACCATCTTCGAGATCTCCACGGGTGTTAGCGTATTCCCAGTCTTCAAAAAGATCAGCCACAAATATGTTGGAGGAAGTTGTGAGAGCTACAAGAGCTTCTTCAGGCACGTGGTCTTTGTTTTTTTCACAAAAGCCTTTGGTTGTGTACTGTACCTTGCCGGCGTAGTGGTGAATTGTAAATTTGCTAAGGCCTTGCTCCAAGCGAGATGCTGAGAAGACTACATTTTTGCTAAAACTTGAATAGTACTTGCCTGCAAGTGTTTTATCATTGCCTTTAGATAATCGAGATTGTTCATCCAATAGACAAAATATCCCATTTGGTCGAGATTCAAACAATGCGACGACTGCATCATTGTTTGGATAATCAATAAATTCCCATGGAATGGCTTCTTTGGCATACTCTTTTTGCTCCATTTCAAATACAAATCGACTAAAAAGTTGTTGTAGCTTTTCGTTGGCAAAGTTAATACAAAGTTGCTCTAGCGAATTCGATTCAAAGATTTCAAAGCCAAAAATGTCCACAATTCCAATTGTTGGGTTGGTACCAATGCCACTGCCATTGTTACCACTTGATGGCGAAGATACATTATACGCCAAGCTTTGATTAATACGATCCACAAGCCAGTCAAAGACACGAGCAAATATTGTTTTTGCAAGTACATCTCTCATCATACACGCAGTATCAACAGAAAGGTTCATTGTTACAGGTTCAAACCCAGCAATGATTTCACGTGTGCAAAGGGCATTTTCAAGGTCATTTTCTACTAAACCAAGTAGATTGCACACATGGTTAACAATACTTTTCGAGTTTTCATGAAAATGGGATCCGTCTGATCCTTTTCTAGCAAATTGAATATTGCCAATATGAAGTACTGCAGCAACAAGTTGGAAGACGGACGATTGTTCTACTGATGATAGGCAAACAGTGGTCATAGCTTGGCGAGTGATTTGAAATTGCTTTGCATCATCGACACCATCTTTACGGTCATAACAACCACTTTGGTTGAGATATGAGAAATATTCCATAGGTTGAGTAAGGCCGAACGAAATAAGTTCATCGGCAGTAGCTCCTCGAAGGAGTTCATAAAAAATATGATAATTGCGTTCCCCTTTAGCTTGTGATACAAGACGAACACGTTCAAGCAAATACGTCGAAATCGATGCGCCAAGCAATGATCCTGAAGGATCAAATCCAAGGCGAATGAATTTGCCAAATCGACTCGAATTATTATTTCGATTTGTTCTTGCATTGCCAAACGATTCCAAGATCGGATTCGATTCCAATATCCGATCTCGTACATTATCTTTTTCATTTGCTGCATCTTGTGGATTCACACTTGATACTGATGCCAAATAATTCATAATAATTTTTGTTGTTTCTGTCTTTCCAGCACCAGATTCCCCACTCACAAGAATCGATTGATTTCGATATAAATCAACTTGATTTGCAACAATTGCTCGAAAAGTCTTGTCTGCAATCGTATACACATGTGGGGGCATTGGTTCTGCGTCTTCATTGCCATGTAAAGCATATTTCACTGCACTTCGACCTCCATGTTCCATATACGCTTTCTTGACTTGATCTGTGTACAATTTCTGAAGTTGTTGAAAGGGATTTAATGCAACAAGAATTGCCCCCGTGCTTGTATATATCTTATCTTGTTGAAAACGAACATGTAGCGTGTTTAGAATTGCAGGTTCATGCAAATGTACAAGCGTCGTGAGATCGTCAACACCTTCTTCTTCATTACTCAAGCATAAAGAAGATGATACTAAAGTAGTTTTCGTTCCATTAGATAGTTGTAGATGCACTCGATCGCTACTCATTGAGAGAATCGATGCGTACTGCCACGACTGATTGTGCCAAGCCCAAACGTGCCCACCGACTTCCATCGTGATGACAACGTTACCAACTCTCGCACTTTTTTTTCTCTTTCAACAGACGGCGGCGATTGCACTACAGTTACCAGTTTTCACATAGATAGTAATATCTTCTAGTTACTGTAAATATCCACAAAATATATACGTACTTCTACTTACTGTAGACACTACGTTTGATTCTAGATACTGTATGATTGCTATTGAAAAATAAGCTCTTATCGTAAAAAAATAAGACACTTATAGAAAATAAAAATTGATCCAACGTGTCTACGCCTATACGAGGATTTGTACGGTATTTAAAAGGAGCATTGATAGATATATGTCACACTTGCTACTTGTTAAAGCTGTATTTAAGTGCTAGCGATTGAAAAAGTAGATCTTCTGCTCCGTGGTAGTTTTCGAGGGTTTGCTCCACAGAGTCCAATTGAGATGGATCATGTTGTTGGAAAAATGCAATTAGTTTTTCACGGTATGGATTTGGACGTAAAGTTAAAGTTTTTTGTGGATCCGAAGGGGTGTAAGGTTGACCATTTAACATGGCAACATCTTGAGCTGTGAGAGTGGTTGGAATTTCATTAAGTTGTTGTTTTTCTTCTTCTTCTTGCTTTTTGGATGAATTGTCAACAAGAGAACGAATTTGACTTAGGAGTAATTCGTTTTGAAGTTTTAAACGTTTGTTGACCATACGTGCTTCATGAGCTTCAGCTAACGCGACAGAGACTTGGCCTTTAAATTGGATTAGGTTAAGATTGCATCAACTGATTACCATCAGTTTGTCGCTTAAGATTGCGAAGTTCAGCTATGAGTACCTTTTTGTGACTCTTGTACTTGAGAATCTAGATTGCCAGTAGTGAGAACAAGATCGTGTAATGAAAGCAAACTTGTTGCGTCAGATCTTGTAGTTGGATTTGTTGATCTTGTAATGTTTTATCGTACTCTGTCTTGGTTTGAGCAAGATCCTAGAAATAAATTACGATAATTTGAAATATTTGATGTGTGGACTTTGGCTAATTGTTCAATACGGGTATTAGGAATCACTTGTTGTAAAGAGTAACCAAGTTGAGCACGAAGTCGTATCAAGGTCACTTCAGCCTGTCCAAGCTCTTTTTCAAGCTCTAGACGTTCAGCTTCTGGAAGTTTTGATGCTACAGGCGATGTAGGTGCTGATGATTCTCGATTTGGTGATACCACAGTATCAGCATAAGAATCAAATTCATCAATCTATTGTGCTGGTGAGCATAACATGACATTGACTGTGCTACCATTGTCCAACGATGTTTTTCGAGTAAAAGAGCATCACGTTCAGCTTGAATAGCTGGCCAATTTTGACGTTCACGACGCAAACGCTATATTAACTTAAGCATAGAATTAGAACAAGTTTACCTCAATATCTTGCTGCAGAGCAGTAATCTGAGTCTCTTTTTCCTGACAATTTGCTGCTTCACTTTCCTGTTGTTATAATAAGTTTTTAGAAATTGAATATCAACTTACTTGTTTTGCAATGGCTAAATGTACACGAGATAAAGCTTGATCACGCTCCACTATATAGAATTGGTAAAGAAAATACTGGGAATACTCTAGTAACCTGCTAACTTTGCAAGAGAATCCTCCAATGATTCCTAGTGCAGGTTAATGGTTAGATGTTGACTCGAATGATACCACGCGTCGTAATAGCTCCATATTTAATCCATTGAGTTCTTCGAGAAGACTACTTCCAAGTGATGCATCAGGTGTAGTTTCTTTAGTTGGTGATGAGTCTGTTAATAAAGCTCGAGAGCCAAAGAACTTGGCCGCTGTGGCTGCTGTTGCCATAGTGGTGTTGACTAGCCCAGACACAACCCAATTTGAGTTTAAATCGAATGAAGGAATTGAATAACTCCGTGGTAATAATGCAGTTAATGATGGTGAAGATGGAATTGGGGTTGGTAGAGGTTTCTTGTACAAGAAATTGCTTGTTGGACCAACTTGTAGTGCCTACAACACAATCAATTTTTAACTCTCATACATTATTGCGTACCTGATCGAGAGCATCTGCAGCCAAAAGAGCAGAATCCATCATGTTTTTATTCACTACTTGAGCCACATAAAACACTGTTTTTCTACAACCATTCGGTAAATGCAAGAATTGTCAGCATTTCTAACCCTCGAAGGCGTGAATATGAATTATCCCACGTCAACGTCAACACACCAGGTTTTGGACATTGATACATGCCTATGCAACTAATAAAGTCATGAATATCAAGCTTCTATCTACCTTCTACAGGTTTTAACGTGGTTTGATAACTAGACAAAACTGATATAGCAAGTACAAAAGAGTTGATACCGCGTAGTTGCATGAAATATTTCAGTGTACATTGGTGTTGGTACATGAAATTCTGCTGTAAAATCAATATCAAAGTCTTCTACTTCAAACTTCCACACAAGAACTTGTTTTGCTTCTGTCACTTGCAATTGTACTTCATATTTCGATCCTCGTTGCACTGCAATCTGTCTCACTCACTAGCATTCATCTATCTACATTGCACTAACCTTTTCATATTCAAATGGTTGCAAAAGAAAGTCAATTGCTGTCATTTGCCCAGTGCCATGCTCCAGACCTTCATGTAGCAATGCTTTGAATTCAACGCTTTCCTTCACAACATCATCTACAGCACCCATCATTCATGTCTACGCATGCATAGCCCACGTTTAAAGTATGCGTTGAGCTCTGTACAGAGCAGGGTCAATGCTGCATCATTTGGCACACTGGGAAACATGGGAAAACTCGGCTTTGTGTGCGTTGCAGCGAGACTCGCATGCAGGGCCTCGAGGCTACCAAATGGACGTTCAATGCACAGCACTTGGCTGCTTTCACCCTTGGAATCTTCGCTCAGAACGAGCTGGACATTGCGTCCCGAGATCGCTGTTGCCACCACGTTCATGTTCGTGGATCTGATGTTATAACAGTGTCAGGGTCAAAGTTATGACACTGTTAGGAGAATTCAAGATCGTCAGAAAAGAATAGAGACAAGCATATGTGCATGTAGACTTGGAATTTTGAACGTATTGTTTGCAATGGAATAGGGAAATGAATTTTACTGCGAGGAAGCAATGGAAGATGAGTAATGAAGTCGAACATGAAGATGATCGGTGTAGATGATTGCCGAGGATTGCATTTGTACCCATAACGATAGGGCAAGAGTGGTTTGGCTGATGAAAAAGAGGTTGCACAGGAAAGTAAAGTTGGACATTTTAAAAAAGTGCTTCAAATACAATGAAATTCCTGGTAAAGCTACTACTAGTACTAAAAGACTAAAATTCGTTGACGAGATCGACTTGTAGATTAACTTTTAGTAGACCGTAAATTACATAACACTCAGCAAAATTAATGTTGACTTTCTAGAGTACTTCGTACTACACCATTTTAAGGAAATATTTTGATGTAAACTTCACTACGTGGATAGTGCTTGATATCAACTATATTTCACAGTCAATATATCAAATTTAATATGCGTAGGGCCCACGATGAAATAGATTTATTCGTGGATAGGATTCGACATTGTTATTGATGATCTTACAATGCTATTTTTGTAATTTTTACGAGTACCAATCAACACAGATGCAGTCTTGAAAACTTTGGGTTGCTTTGCAAAAAGATAAATCTGTGAAAGCCATTGCCTGCTATATTTAGAGCTCATCGATGGACGCATTTTATTTCAAGCAGCTGACTTATTTACAATGAAATTGATTTTGACGATAATTTTAGGGCCACACATATTCTACTGTAATGTTTAACTTCGGCTTAAGATCTAATACAAAAATCAAGATAGTCTAGCCGAACTTGAGCATTATTCCAGACTATTTTTTGACTTGATTTATGTATGCCCTTTGTCATGTAAATCATATACTGGTTTGTAATTTTTGACTTAATTTAAGTATTGGTTTGTCTTTTGAATCATACTGCGTTAGAGATTTGAGTTGGATACACTGTATGAAGAAGCACACACTGTATTGAAGATTGTTTGAAAAATTGACAAGTCAAAAAACTAAAGAAAGAAAAATTCTTATGTGTCAAATGTGTTGTCCAACTGTAAAGAGGGCTACAATTTCAGAATTCCTTCAACCGGACCACTTGGCCCTCGACTTCTTGCACCTTTTGGTTTGTGGTGCTTTATTTAATCCATGGTCATTACTTGGATTTGTACTGATGTTTCCCTCAACTCTTGTAGTGCAGTAGATGAATGTTGTTGTAGCTTCAGTTCCTCTATATCTTTAAACCGATTTAAGATTGCTATCGCTTGGTGAACTTTGTGCTGAATTTTCTGATTGGGCTCCAATGGTATATCATACAGCTTTTCGATAATGTATCGAACAACCAAGCTGCTCAGTTGGCCAAAGCGTTAAATGATTTTGGCCAAACATGGTGGCTGATTGAGAGACTTGGAGCTACTGTCGAATGTCTATCTAGATTATTGACAGGCAGTTGAGAACTAATGGATAAACATGATTTATGATGTCCAAGTAACACGTCCATCTTCATTGATTGCTGTTGAATAGATTCCCGTAATGATAAAATTTCCGTCATAAGGTTGTTGTATCCACATACTAACTTGGTC
>JNBS01000568.1:7641-18401 GCA_002081575.1 Thraustotheca clavata | reverse complement strand
AATCGCATAACTTCGTATAATGTATGCTATACGAAGTTATTACGACGTGGATTTGGGTAGTCAGACGCTCTAGTCGCACCAGGAGTTAATTTACCAAGAAATATCACGAATTTCTTCAGAAAATGCTATTTTGGTGGCATTCAGACTCCCATTTCCAATCTTCTCGTCTTGCGTTAGTTTGTATTCACACAATTAGTTAAACACACATCACTACTTTACTATAACACAGTATGTTTAAGGAGTTTAACCAAACGTAACCCAATGTCCGAGTAGCCCTCGAATATGAATACATCAATATTCACTTATGGTATTCCAAGCATGCCAAGCACTTTGCACATACCGTTCACTTAATGTATCCTTAACAGATTTACAAGACCCCATCTAAGAATTTTACTTCAAATAACATATTTTAAAATAAGCCACAAAATGTATCAGTCTCTACTAATCTTTCAACAAAACAACATTTTTAAATTACTTTCCCTTCTCCTTTCTTCACACCACAACGTAAACCATCCAAACACTAACATCACAACTTTAACACTAATGTCATTGTACACCCCACAATTAATTTCAAAATACAATCAAATCATCCAATTTCCAAATTCTACAATCTATCATTAGGGTGTTTCAGAGTTGACCAAAACTTGGATGTATAAAAAACTGTCTCAGATTCGATGATTTTAATTGGCCAATAAATATCAGTCTCATGATCCATAACTTGAACTCAAACTTTGTTTTGATCCTGGCAAATACTGTACTTTGTGAAGAGTGATACGAGTCAGTGAACGACAACAAACAATTCAAGACCTTGAATATCTTTGTGCAGTTGCGACTATTCTAAAGTCTGCCATGGAGAGCACTCCAGAATCTTGTGAATATGTTTGCATGGATACAACATTACTACTTCAAACTTATGCGTATGTGATTTCGACACGCTACTTCAAGCCAAGATGCACTGTTCCTAAATTGACATCACCTGTTGCCTACATATTCATGTTGGACGACAAGCGCTTCCGCCAAGAGGCACGAATGAATAAATCAATCTTTCTTCACTTGGCACAACTAATTCAAGGACATTCAGCTTTTAATAATGAATCCAATAATACACAAGCCCCAGTACAATTGCAACTATTCGTCTTTTTATCTCGTCTTGGAAAATATGGTAATGGGGCATCCATTGGGGTTATTGCAAGGTACTTCGGTATTAATGAAGGAAGTGTTGTCGCTTTCTACAATCGCACTCTATATGCTATACTTTCACTGGAGGCAATTACTGTTCGATGGCCAAGTGCTTTAGAGAGACAACACATATCCAATCGAGTCAAAGCAAATCATGGCTTTGAAAAATGTTGCGGGTTTGTTGACGGGACTTTGTTTCCCGTATATAGCAAACCATCAAAGAATGGTGAAGATTTTTATTCAAGAAAGGGCTTCTATGGACTTTCGGGAATGATCGTTTGCAATGGTGAAAAAAATATAACATTTATGGACCTTCGATGGCCTGGATCCGTACATGACATGCAGGTTTTTGCTAATAGTGAATTGTACAGAAATCAACAAAATTACTTCAGTACTAATAAGTATTTAATAGCAGATTCAGCTTACCCTTGTTCTCAATTAATCTTGTCGCCATACAAAAAGAATCGTTGGCAACCACTGAACAAAACCGAGTCAATGTTTAACAAAAAAATTGCACAATGCAGATGTGTCAATGAACATTGCATCAGCTTGTTAAAACCACGATTTCAATGCTTGCGTGGCTATATTGCTGATATTGCAAACGTCGACAATGCGAAAACTATGGTTTATACGATAAGGACAGCGGCAGTGTAGCATAATTTTCTTTCGGGTGATTCATCAATCGATACTAATGACTTACTATTAGTAGACCAAGACGAGACAGAAGGCAACGGCGAGCTGTTCTATACGTCAATGGCAAGCTCATTGGAAAACATCGGTGCATCTCGAAGAGAGTATTATTGCAAGACATTTTTTCATGCAAATTTCACTCACAATTGAAGTAAAATACAATTTGCAGAAACATAAATACCATAATTTAAGCTCTGGTTTCCTTCACTAGTTTGTTGTTAACATGCATATAAGATATGAATAGAAGTGTAAAACTTTTAGATGCATTACAAATTTGTTAAGCTTATCTAGTTAGTACTATCAAGCAATTTCTTTTGTTTTTCTACAAAAGCAAGGACTTCATCACGGGTACTCCCAAAAGAGTATAAAAGTTTGGCTTCGTCAATCATTTGCTTGTGTTGCTTTTCACGAATCAACTCAGCTGCTTCTTGCTTTCAGAGATAACGTATTTGTGATGATTTCTGCAATGTTTGAAGCCTTTCTCTTTCGCTCAATCTTAATGGCTGTGCACTTCTTGACACCTTTTGCCAATTCTGCGATCGGAGGAGTACCTGCAGGTAACTCTGTAATATCTGTGCTCTGTGTCAACATCATTTATCCGATACATCCGTGTTATCTTCTTCATTTGACAATTCGTCAGTATAATAAACACCACTCAAAGTTGTACGATGAAATAGTGGTTGTGTGGTAGGATGTGTACTCAACACAGGACTCAATTCCTCGTACTCGTTAATTGTCTTTTCAACTTTTTTCACAGATTCTTGGCTTTCATCATTTTCTGCCCTAATTGACGTCAATTTTAAGTAAAAGATTGTAAAAAAGTACGTATTAAGTGCATCGTTCATAAATCTCTCCCGGAGCATTTTTCCAGTCGATAGCCTTGTGAAGTGACATTTTCAAAGTTGCAATCTTTGACTTGATTGCTGCAATGTCACGACTTAAACCACGAGGCTCAAAGATCACAGATAACTCTTTTAGCAGAGTGTTTTTGCTCACTCCAGTTTTGGTTCGAGTCGACCAACAGTGTAGCGCTCCCAGTTACCATATTTTCCAGTACAAGGGTCAATCCAGCAAATCCAATCAAGTAATATATCCAACCCAACTCACAATCGCTTTGTTTTTTGTAGTGTCTTAATCCATCCATCAAATTTAATCCACCACTTGACTGGATCAAACAAAGTTTGAGATCAAGTTAAGGATTATGAGACAGATATTTATTAGCCAACTAAAATCATCGAATCTGAGACAGTTTTTTATCCATTCAAGTTTTGGTCAACTCTGAAACACCCTTTTTGTATTCAATATAACTCCTTATCAATATTTCAATCACCAAACTCACTCCTTTCATATATCAAAACTCTTCACATCGTACCAAATGATATTTTAATATACTACACAGTTAACAATCAACTAGAGTGGATAATTGATTGTTAATTACAGGAGTTGATTCATAATACGACAATCTTAAATAGTGTGATCCTATAAAAGTGTGTAAAAATACCGTAAATTTACTGATTTTGACGGTATATTTCCAAGTAACCAATGCGAGTTGAGGTGGGAGAGGAATTCCACTCATTTGAATTTGAGTGAGAGGCATGCGCCGGCGGTCCCAACGTGTTCAAGAGATCAGTTCGAGCGATGAAGAGAGCGTTGTGCCACTGCAACGAAAGCGTCTCAAGCGTCCTGAAGACCGCCGATCCAAGCGTACATTGAACTACGACGAGTACTTGGCGGCATTGGCCCCACCTGAGCCTGAGAAGCGATCCAAGAAGCCAGCCAAGCAAGCTCGTAAACGCACACGCCAACGATCATCTTCATCAACAGAATCGGACTCATCAGCACAATCAATTGAGCGTGTTGTGCCTAAAAAGCGTCAAAAACGAAAGCCTGTCAAGAAAGATAGCTCGTCTGATGATCAATCTTTATCCACTGAGAGTGACATTGAATACTTTAGCGATGAAAAAGAAGTGGCAAAGTCAAAGAAGAACAAAAATACGACAGATGAAGAGGATTCGTTTGTGATTGACAAGGTCCTTGCTGTGGAAACTCATACTGCCAGAGAATGGGCTCGCAAGGTTCGATTGATGCAAACACATTACATTCGTGATGGATCAATTTTTATCCCTGAAGATGGAGATCCTGTTGTAGATCATTCTGACAATGTTGTGCCAGTTGAAAAGTTTTTGATCAAATGGAGAGACCTCTCGTTTATGCATGTGAGCTGGCAAACAGAACAAGAATTAGTCGAGTATGAAAAGAATGCCAAAGGAAAAATTCAACGATTCTTGGAGAAACGAGCATATTCGTATTTGGAAGAAGGTGACGAGTATTTTAACCCCGAATTTTGTACTGTGGATCGAGTCCTTGCTGTTCAAAAAAGTCAAGTTGTTGGCGATGATGCACAAGAGTATTTGGTCAAATGGAAAGGATTGGGATATGAAAATAGCACATGGGAACAGTTCGAAGACTTTAATGAAGACAAAGCAGTGGAACTTTATTACAGTTTTAATCGCCCAAAAATTTCAACTCCTCGGGCTAGAAAAGCCTCCAATTTTCGCCCGTATGGACAAAAAATACCTGCAGTCTTTCGGAATGGAATGAAATTACGAGATTATCAACTTGCAGGGTTGAATTGGTTGCTTTTCAATTGGTATAACAATCGTAATTCGCTCTTAGCTGATGAAATGGGCCTTGGAAAAACTGTGCAGACAGTGACTTATATCAACCACTTGGTGACTGTGGAAAATTTACGAGGACCTTATATTATCATAGCCCCACTCTCGACATTAATGCATTGGCAGCGTGAGGTTGATATTATATGTTTAATTTCATTTCTAATGTTTGCTTAGTTTAACAATTGGACAGATTTGAATGCCATCGTGTACCATGGTAATCAAGAAGATCGTAGAATACTTGAAGAATACGAATTTTACTTGCCTCACCCAAATGATAAAGCACCAGGTGACAAGAAGAAGAAAAAAATCACATATCGTTTCGAAGTACTAATTACCACATATGAAATGTGTGTTGGCTCAGATTGTTCAAAACTATCTAAAATTCCATGGCAAGTCATGGCTGTGGATGAAGCCCATCGTCTAAAGAACCGAAAATCCAAGCTAGCTTCGATGCTTTTGGCCAACTATACTTACAAAAACCTTCTTTTACTCACAGGAACACCATTGCAAAACAATATTGAAGAACTTTGGACCCTTTTACATTTCCTTGACGGAGACAAGTTTTCATCTCAAGAAGATTTTGTGGAGGAATATGGCAACCTAAAAGACTCGGAACAAGTTGAAAAACTACAAGCTGAGCTTCGTCCATTCTTACTTCGTCGTATGAAAGAAGATGTTGAGACTTCGTTGGCACCAAAGGAAGAAACAATCATTGAAGTCGAATTAACTGTGCTGCAAAAACAATACTATCGAGCCATTTATGAACGGAATACTGAATTTCTTGTGGTAAGCAATTTACTAAGGTGTATAATTCTAAATGGTTTTTAGCGTGGCAACAAGAAATCCAACATGCCAAGCCTTATGAATATCGTCATGGAACTTCGTAAATGCTGTAATCACCCTTATTTGATTCAAGGAGCTGAAGATCGAGAACTTGCCCGTGCCCAAAAGGAAAATCCAAATATGACCCGCGACGAACTTCAGGAACAACTTGTTCAGTCATGTGGAAAACTAATTCTTCTTGACAAACTCTTACCACGACTTCGAGAACAAGGCCATCGCGTCTTGATCTTTTCTCAATTTAAAATCATGCTCGACATCCTAGAAGACTACCTTCGTATTCGACGGTATTCACACGAACGCATTGATGGAAGCATCACCGGCAATAGCCGACAAGCTGCCATTGACCGATTTTGCGAACCCAACTCTTCATCATTCATCATGCTATTAAGTACCCGTGCTGGTGGTGTTGGGATCAATCTTACTGCAGCTGATACATGCATTATTTACGACTCGGATTGGAATCCACAAAACGATCTACAAGCTCAAGCTCGTTGTCATCGCATCGGACAAACAAAGAGTGTTAAAATCTATCGTCTCTTATCTGCAAAGACGTACGAATCGCACATGTTTCACCAAGCCTCGATGAAATTAGGTTTAGATCAAGCTGTACTTGGTGGTATTCGTCAATCCAAAGGCAAAGAAGCTATTACAATATCAAAAGAAGATGTTGAAAACTTGCTAAAATTTGGTGCCTACGAAATGCTCAAAGATGATGGAGCCGAAGCAAGCAAACGTTTTAGTGAAGAATCTGTTGATGACATTCTCAAACGCAGTACTGTTGTAGTACACGATCCAAAGAAGTCCTCGGAGCAATCGACTACTTTTTCCAGCTTTTCCAAAGCGACATTTGTTAGTTCTGCTGATCCAAATGAACAAGTAGCTCTGGATGACCCAGACTTCTGGACTAAAGTTATTGGACTTAATGCTGTGGAAGAAAAGACCGTAGAAGAAAAGACACCTGAAAAGCGACGATGTAAAGGGCGACATAGTAATTACTTTGAAGAAGGTAGCGATGGAGAATATCCGCAAAGACGAAAGCGTGGAAAGAAGCTTCGGACAGATCAAGATGAGTTTACTATTGATGATATTCCGCAGTCGCCTAGCACTGAAGAGGATGATGATGATCTTGTTGAAATCAAGCCTATAAATTCGGCCAGAAACTTCAAAACTCAAGCTTTTGGCGTAAGCTTTATATACTCAGCTAAAACTAACTTCCAATTTCTAGCAAACAATGCTCACATACGGCTATGGTCGATGGAATGAAATTCGTAAATTGGTTCCAGGAATGCTCAATCGTACTGATGATGAGCTCAAGTCTATTGCACTGGCATATATTGCTCATCTTGCACGACTGGGTTCCGAGACTGCAAACCCCGAGATTGCTCGATTGTATTACCAACGCTACGTTTTCATTACCCAAATTTTGGCTGATATTCATGCAAAATTACATCCTGAAGACAAAGATATTCATCCTCGCCCTTTATTTGACCTTCTCGCAGTCCCAATTCCTAATGATTTGAATTCTTACGTCAAGTTGGAAGTAGTACCAAAAATGGCAACAACCAAATTACATCAATTGGAATTACTTCATCAATTGCATTTGTTCGTCACAAACAAACTTACACCGATACCAGAGTTTGTTTTGCTTCTGAATGAACTTGAGTCAATCTCGACTGTAGCTCCTGAGCCTCAGACTCCCGAAGTTTGCCTAGAACGACTTCGAATGCTAAATATCATTCGCAAATTGCCATCTATGTCTAGCTGGGATGCCTGTTCATGGTGGACAACACCAATGGATGACTTAAGACTTCTGATTGGAATTCATCGCCATGGTTGGCCTCGAGGCAAACCATCTCTCTTAGCTCTTCAATCAGATACCGAGCTATTCCCAGCAACTCGTCGTGGTGAAACTCAAGCTCTAGTTTGGCCAGCAGTGGCTGGTTTGACCAAAAGACTGCGAAGTATTCTTCGCTTTTGGCTTCATGATACCAAAATGGCCCCACTTCGTGTGGATTTGGACAACAACAAAGCACTTTTAACCATGTCAGTGGGTCAACAGCTTGTTTGGCTACAGCTTTTAGAACGACGAACTCGATTCATGAACCTTGTTATGGAGTATGGTATTCCAGACACAAGAACATGCTCAACTGTTCAAGAACAACGTGAAAAATGGAGATATTTCCTTGGAGATCAATTACTCGGGCTCCGTGGCATGATGCCTCTTGAGCTGTTTAATGAAGCTGTTGCTTTGGAACGATCTGCTCGAGTAGTTTTAAAACAGGATCGAGTTAGCCTTGTGCCTGGTCCTTCTCTACTGGGTGGTATGCGAGATCAGTGGGTTATGACTCTTGAGCAAGCAACTCAAATCATACATCGTATTGATTTCTTCCGAATGTTACGAAGTGATGTTCTTGTACTTCGCCCGCAAGATTTACACACAACAATGTTGCAAGTCACATTGACTGCTGATTACGCTAAGATTAATACCCCAGCGTGGTGGCATTCTCCCGACTGTGATATTTTACTCATGCAGGTACATCCCTCGTGCTTTCTTTTGTAAGTTCCATTGATTAGGGAGTCGAATGCTATGGTTTGGACGGCCATGTTATTGATATCTGGAATTTAGATCTCTTTCGGCGACTTAATCCTCACGGAACTCATTACCCTTCAAGTGTTTGGGTGGAAAACATTGTTCGAAATTGTGCCAATGCTGTATGCCAGCTTCGTGCACTTCAGACACAATATAAGGCGGAAAGACATCGTATTGTGATGGAAACAATGCTCATGATGACTCATGATCCCCATCATAATGACGACGCATATAGTTTTATGCTTTTTCAAAAACGAGAAGCTCAAAAGAAATCTAACTATGGAAATGATGAAGTTGTGCAAAATGTACCAAGACCTCATAATGGAACTTTTCCAGACACTCATTTACGTCCATCTCATGGTTATAATGATCCTGGAAAACCTCGGTTTGAAGTGGCAAATACTGATGCTAAACGTTTGGAGCTGGAAGTCAAATTACGCGTTGAAGCTGAATCGCAAATGTTGCTCGCAGCTCAAGCAGAAGCTAAACGTCGTGAAAGTCCAACAATGGCGAAATCAGAAAAGGAAAGATTTAACAAAAGCCCCATGGTTGTTGGCCCGCGTCCATTGCTTCCAATTATGCCATCGTCAGCAGCAATGCCCAAAATCCCATTATTTCCTGTGACGACTGGTACAATTCGAGTACCCATGAAAGTATTGACGAGCCTCCCACCAAGCGCAGTAGTTGATCCAAACACAAGAAGGACGCCTACTGCTACTACCCCAGTGATTGCATCGAAAGCTCCGTCCCTCATTAATACAATGCACAGCCCAATGGTGTCGGGCACTAAATTTTCACTCAAAACTATTCCTCCAAATCGTCGAGTAATTGCCAGTATCCCAAACACTTCAGTTGAAGCCCCATTGAACAGTCAAAAGCCCTCTTCAACTGCTTCTCACTCCAAACCTTCAATGGTACAGCCAACAGCACAAATGCCAGCTATTCAAGCTCAGCCATTGCCAGTTGACCAAACTCATCCACCAAATCAGCAAACAGCAAACCAAGTTTTACCCCAAACTGAGCAATCTGTGCCCCCAACTCAAAAATCAGTAAACAAAACCCAGTCCGTAAGCCAAGCTCAGCAATCAATGAATCAAACTCAGTCATCACTACCCCCCTCGCAAGAATTAAAAATCGTCAACCAATCTGACCAAGTAGTTAACCCAGTAGAGCAGGCAAAGCAGTCAGAAGTACCTGCAATACCGCAAGAGAACCCACCGAATCCTTCTTCTGTGCACCAAGCCACGCTGTCTGTGAACCCATCAGAGGTTTCTTTGAATCCAATTGAGAGCCAAGTAGCTAACGATTTAGACACAAGAAAACAAACTACGAATACAAGTCAACCCAAATCAAAACGTACCAAAGCGAAAAGCCAACGTCAAACGCGTCCACTTCCTCGTGCTAAACGTTGGGTGCCAGAAATCATTGAAATCGATGATTCCGATTAGACTAAGTAATAAATCTTATCTTGTATGTGGACCTGGGATATACCAAATGATTGTCCCACTGAGACGATATTTTTCAATGTAAAAATTCAAATTGTACCCAAAATCCCATTTTGTAAGTAGCTAACGTCGGACTGATTTGATGCATATCATTCGTTGTGTGTTTTGATTGGTTAAAAAAGTATCTTTCATTGTTGTACTTTTTGTGTCATTCAGTTGCGTGGAAGAGTCGAGAATTGGTCCGATTTAAAGCATTGCATGTCTCTATGAATCCAACGGGCTCTGGAAACTTCTCGAGCTTATTGCAATGAAATTCAATGTATTGTTCATTGTCTAATTTGCTTGCAAGATGTCGTATTACCTCTACATTCCCCGCACTCGTTTTTTGTCTCCTTGGGATGTTGTTCGCCCTCGCTACTGGTACCCTCATGTAAACCTTGAACAATCGTTGATGGATATGGACTTGATGCACGATGAAATGACGGATTCACTCTTTCCATTGCTTTCGCATTCGATGCTTTCGACTCCAAGCACGGATGACGATTTTTTTGCTGATTTGCCTGTGGGTGCTAATCCATCAGCTACAATTCCTCAAGCTGAAAAAGCTGAAGCTGAACATAATCGTGCCTGCTCCAATTACTCATATTCGAGTGCTTCTGTTGTGGATAATAATGGCAAACGTGTGACGAGTGTGCGCCGACGCTATGAAGACTCGAATGGACGATTGAAAGCAGTACATGAACGTGAAGTCGATGGTAAACGTCTTTTGACCAAGTGGAACAAGAAAGACAAGAATGATGAAGGAGAACACACTGATGAAATATCGGAAGGCACCTCCAAGGAAGAATTTGAAAAACTTTGGGCTGAAACACCATTCTCCAAGGCTCATCAAAAACATGAAAATCTTCCTGAAGCTGCCAAGCCTGCTGCTGTCGAAGGTGACAAGAAGGAAGAAGAGCCCAAGAAGGAAGAAGCCGAAGCGCCAAAGAAGGAAGAAGAACCTGCCAAGGCTGAAGAACCTGCCAAAGCTGAGCCATAGCCAAGCTAATTTTGTGTGTTAATGAAATGGTTGAGAAAACGAGTGCGTGTTAGATAAAACTATCTTTTTTACGACGGAGGTTGGAGAGCACAGTGATCGGATCATTGCCACCAACAGCATTACGAATCACTTCTTCATGAACGCGTAAAAATGGATTGAATTGCATTTCTTCGCGTAAAGTTGATGGAATTGTAGGTAGTTTCTTCGAACGTCGTAGTTTAGCCCATGCAATTTTTTCACGTAAAATAGTATTTGTAGGATCAACGCTCAAAGCAAAACGTAAGTTGGACATGGTATAT
>JNBS01000567.1:0-17142 GCA_002081575.1 Thraustotheca clavata | reverse complement strand
TGATTGCAAAGCTCACACTGGCAAGAAAGGATACAATGTGCCAGTCGATGTGATTCCAACTCGCCATAACAATGGCCAAAATTGCCGCAAGTTGCATGATACAAAGCCTGATGCTCCTGACGCGTATTTGTTCCCCAATGATAAAAAGACACACGATTGCCCATTTGATGAAGTTTTCAATGTTGTCTATTGCCCTGGTGGTCGATTGCGTGCTTAGATAATACAATAAATCTATGTGCTGTGATGCTACTTAAAAATTGTTTGAATTACAAATAATACTGATGTGCTAATAAAATGCACCAAAAGAATGTTTATAGTTTAAGCAGCAGCGCGTCTTCCAGAGAAAGCAGAAGAGCTCCACGCCGATTGACCTACAGCGCTCTTGAGGTAGCACCATTGATTGTTGACAGTCCAAGCAGCACAATCGCCACGGTCGGAACAACGCAAGCAGCATTGACCAGCTTGCTCACCAGCATTGCCATTGACCCAGAAACGGGCAATATCATTACCATAGTAATCAGTATTCCATTGTGCAGGTGTGCATTGTCCATTACCAGGGCGAATACCAGCAGTGACACCACCAGCCGAGTACTTGTTAGCCAAAGCATTCTTCAAGTAGCAGAATCCACCGCTAATGCCAAATCCAACGCATTGGTTATTGCTGTTGCAGCCATTGGCACATTGATTAGCTTGGCTATCACCATTGCCATTTACAGCAAAGCGAGCGATATCATTGCCCCAGAAGTCAGTGTTTTGTTGGATTTGATAGCCTTGAGCACCACTGCCACCTGATGGAGCAATAGCCGAACCATCAGGGCAGTACGTGACAGTGAACGCAGTATTAATTGGGCAGGCATGGGTCTTAGAGTTGTCCGATGGGAACAAATAAGCATCCGAAGCGTCTGGCGCAGTGTCTCGGAGTTCACGGCACGAGCCTTGACCAGCATTGCTGTTAGGTGTAAGCACCACAGGCACGTTGTAGCCCGTCTTTCCTGTGACCTGTTTGCAGTTGTCATAGCTGTTGCAATTGCCAGGTCCTGGTGGAATATTACTCAAGTCATACCACACAGCATTGGTGCCGCCATTGTTAATGGTCGAGTATTCAATCACTATAAACATTACATAAGCTTTTTAATTTCAATCATTCACTTACAGTTGGCTTCATCGGTAGCAGTATGTTTGAAAATACCAAGTTGACCAGCTCCAATGTTTTGGGTGCAAGTATTAGATTGTCCTGGTTGAATATCACATACATAAGCACCAAAAGCAGCTCGAAGGTTGATGGTAAAGCTACACTTGTTGGTAAAAGTAAATTGAGTAGCAGTAGCAGCTGCAACCATACTGGACAAAACAAAGATTCGCATGCTTCTGGACTTGATAGCAAAATTAGGAATGAATTGACAACGTTGACTGAATGTGATAGCTGAGCAGATGTAGCCTCATGAGAGTGACGACTGGAGGGGATTTGGGTGCAGACGGCCTTGCCTGCGATGCAGCATGCTGGAATGAGGAACACATAAATATTACACATGGCCTATGGAGCTGGACTTGTTTCGATCTTGGATTGGATTCATTGTCAATCGAGTAGCAATGCAGTACTTTTAGCAATTAAACACTCTAGTTTGAGTTGGATTTCGATTCGATACTCACTTCTCATGATACGATCGTATGCAGGAACGATACATGGAAGCGATCGGCATCGGAAGTTGAAGATAATTTGTGGGACATAGCTTGCGTCAGGCATGAATCGAACGTGTTGGTGTCAGACGAGAGATTGCGATGTGATCGTAGAGGCTCAAAGACATGCATGTACACACTCATTGGAAGCTTTAAAAGTGTTTATATATCATCATTGTCACAATGTTCAACTTAATTTCACTAAGACGCTAGTCATTGTTTTTATCGGGATTTCTTTGGGATACATTGGGAATAAAACTCATCCTTTGTCCAGCATTCATCTCGGCTTTGGCACTTAGTTAAACCAAAGTAGCCATGTCCACCACATTGAGCCCAAGTTGCGAGCTCACCTTCTTTGGGGGGTAGTGGCGTACACAGAGAGTACCACTCGTTGACACTTTCACATTTAAGTCCGTCTGCGCATTGGGTTGCTCCGCTATAGCCTTTGCCACCGCATTGTTTCCATGGACCAACTTGACCATCGGGAATGTCAGGCGATTGTGTTGGATAATCTGTCACTGGAGCACTCGTGTTTGGTGCCGATGTGGGGGTTTGTGTATCGGGAGCTCCAGTTGGTGCCCAAGTAGGTGCTGCAGTTGGAGCTCCAGTCGGGGCCATCGTTGGCACTGAGCTTGGTCCCGACGTTGGTGCCGAGGTGGGAGCTTGAGTTGGTGCTTGGGTGGGGGCTTGAGTTGGAGCCTGGGTAGGTGCTTGAGTGGGAGCTTGAGTTGGTGCTTTAGTGGGAGCTTGAGTTGGAGCCGATGTCGGAGCTTGAGTTGGTGCCGAAGTGGGTGCCGAGGTGGGTGCAGGATTGCCACCAGGGCAGTAGATGATTTCAAACACTTCATCAATCGGACAATCGGCCATTTTGCCATTGTCATCAGGAAAGAGATAAGCCTGATCGGAATTCGCTGTTGTAACAAGCAAATCACGGCAATTCTTTCCATTGTTATTCTTCGTTGGATGAACTTTGATAGGAACATTGAATCCAGTATCGTGTGTTTTAGCTTTACAATCATCATAACTTTTGCAATTTCCAGGTCCTGGTGGAATATTGCTCACATCATACCAAATTTGGTTGAATCCAGGTGTGTTGGTGAGAGAAAACTCAAGTACTACAAATCATCCTCATTAGTCATTGGTATCTTGGACACTTTTTACTTACAATTGACATTGTTAGCATCAGTGTGTTTAAACAATCCATGTCCAGTTAATGAAGCTCCACAATTATTATTGCGAGTTTCTCCTACAGGAATATCGCAAACAAACACACTTCCTGCTGAATGGAGTTTAATTGTATAATCACATTTGTTTGTAAATCGAAATTCAGCAGCCAACGCTACACCAGACAACGCCGCAACAATCACACTTAACTTCATTGTCACGAAAACTGAAATGAATGAAAAATTCATGTAAAGGAAATTGCAAGCTGCATATCAGGAACATGTTCGTGAGATCGTTAAACGCTGTAGATACATAAATTACTCACAGTTGTCCCACCCCTTCCATATCCCTACTCCCAACAATAGAACTCGCTTCAGTAGCATGTGCTCATGATATCCTGTGGTCCCAACGACATTACACTTACTTTTTCTATATTAGGATCTAATCACGACCAAATACTATGTCTGTCGGCAAACTGAGACTAATGAATAAGCTTATACTTGCGGTTTGTATAAAGATGGGATTACTCATATCTCGTGGATTGCACATGTTTTCTATGATTTCTCGGTGTAGATCTACAATGTGTCATCTCTATGTTAATGACTGAATTGTTTTAAGCTTGGTAATTCATTTACTAACTTTGCAACCTGCACGACGAAATGATGCATTATCAGATGTTTGGATACATTAAGCTGCGGGATAGGGGTTTATATGAGACATTTAATTAAACTATTAATTTTTTTAGTATGGGAATTACTGTAATATGCTTTACAAGAGACAAAGGTTGCTTTCCATCTCTAAATCACGCACAGTTAATGTATATGGTGGAATTGCAGTCGTGATTAGTTCTTGGACTTCTTCCACATTAGTTCCTGATATTGTTTTGCCACAGATTTGCAATACTGCACATCCTTTATAAACTAAACCACTTCGTTCTGCAGGCCCAAGTTCTGGAATAAACTTTTTCACAAAGACATTTCCATCCTATAGTTTGATTGTTAGCTTGATAGTTTTGGATTAGTTTACTCTGTCTGATCCAAAGAGAATGCCAAGAGGTACATGGGGAAAAGTTACGATGGTTGCCTTTTTTGCAGAGTCGTTCTTTTTCATAAACGATACATTGTACGGTGGAGTATCCATTGCTTGTTTGAGCAAGACCATTACTTTGTCGTATCCCATTTTGACCACTGATTTACCATTTATTGCAACTATGATGTCCTCTTCATTAATTAGCTTGGAATTTCTTGCAAATGAGGGTAGACGTTGAAATCCAGTGACAACTACAAAGGAATTCCCATCCACTTCTTTAACATCCAACTCTAAAAGAGGTGGCCATTCAGTTAAATTAATAATTCCGTCAGGACTTGTGCAAAAAGTTAGCGTGGCTGGGCGACCAACGTTTTTTATGATACCCATCACCTATAATATTGACAATTCCAACAACTCACTTAATTCGTACCTGTGTAAAGCTTTTATCTCGACAGTCAATGTCATTTGCCCTTAATAGTAAATTTCCTGGACGAATTTGACCACTTTGTTCCCCAGCACCCATTGGGGGTAGTGGATTTGTCATTTTAGTACGATCAGGAATAAATCCTGCTACAATCACACCCATTGATGCCTAATACTTTTTTCAACAACATTACGAAGATAAATGTGCTACCAAAGGGCGAGCACGAAGCTTAAGACCGAACGGGCCTTCGACAAATTCGACTTCAAACGATCTTAACTTTCGTTTGGGTTTGACGGCCGCAATTTCATCGTCAAGGGAATCAGTAGCAAACCGTAAAGTCATAGGTGGTGATAGAGTCTTTAATATAGCGCGGACTTCATTAGCTGTCAACTTGGCGACGGAATAGCCATTGACACCAACAATTGTAGTATTTAGAGGGATTTTCGCCAATTCATATCGGTCTTCTTCTGGGGCATTGGGAGGCATGGTAACACTTGTGACGTAGGCCAAGCGATTACGTGCACCTGAATATATTTTAGTTTCCCGTCATTAATTCAGAGTTTTACGTTTGTTTACGACAATCGGTAGCTCTTTTACATTAAACGTGATATCATCTTCATTTGGCATAGCAGGGCTAAGTTCTTTGGCTCCTCGCCAAGCACTTGCAGTAGGAAGTTGATTAACAGTAACATTGAGAATCTGAAGCAGCAAAGGCCAATAATCCTTCATATACTTGTTCAATGCAGTCACTAAAGTGACAACATGATCAATCAGACTTGCTTCCAATGTAGATGCAATATAGTCCCGAATTAGTTCTTTAAACAAGGTTGCAAGCAAGTTGTAAACAGCAGAAAACCAACTACCATTGATAGTAAGCTTGAGTTCTTCTTTTATTTCAATTTCGATGGAAGACACAGCAAGCGTGGGTTTCCATTCATCGTCGACCATCAATTTTTCCGCCTATGCATAATAATATGATGAACAAAAGAGAATTGAATTATTACTCTGAATCCTAGAGTAATACAGCCTCCATTCACAGAAGCATCGGCAGAGCCTCCTCCATTAAGATAAGGAAAATATTTTTGAGCAAAGGTCCATTGCAGACCAGGTATCAATGACGAAATACTCGTTGCACGCATTGTCAAGATCTATTTCAAAAGATATGAAATTTTCAACAGTAAATAACATACCTCATCATCTAGAGCGGTACCAAGCTTGACACTAACTTTTTCTTTCTTAACATTAAAGTTGGAAAGGTCCAACACTGATATAGAATAATCGATTTCATCTTTTGTACCCCTACATTCAATTTACTTCATTGGATTATGGTGCAACATGTACACAATTGGGTCGATTTCAATTGTTGGGAGCACTGACATTAAGAAATCCAAGCAATGATCTTTGACCTATTTCTGTAAGAATATTGCGTACTTCCATTCAAACATACTTTATCAACAAATGCTTGACGTGCAGCTTTATCGCCAGTAATATTGCGACCCCATTTTGCCAATTCCTGATCAGGTAATTTAGTTGAGTGTATGCATTTCTTCATTACCTCGACTTTTACTTGTGACACTGCCGAAGTTACTTTATCCTTGATGGAATCTGGGTCATCGGACACTTGGGCTAATTGTTTGGCCTTTTCAAGAATCTTTTTGCCTTGTTTACTTTGTTGAATTCGAGCTAAGAATCCTTCACTATCTTCCAACAACACAGCAGCTTTTTTGGAGACATTAGGTAAATAATCCTCAACTTGTGCAAGTAGTTCCACTGGATCAATACAAGCCAATGCTGCATCATCGCCTGCTACACGCTGGACAAGAGAATTGGCCTTATTCTAATATCATTAGTATAACTCATTGCTTTAAGATTATTTTGTACTTGTAAGGCTTGTGGAGACAATGCAAGCTCCAAATCATTGACCAGTTTGCCAGGCTCAAGTAAACTTAATCGAGTTTTTTGCTGCTCGACACGATCTTGTAGCAATACTTTAAAATTTTCAATTAGCGCTCGACCATCTTCACTCTATTCATCATATTGTATAGAGGCTATAATTCTTTAAATCACCTTAGCACTAGCTTGAAGCTGTTTACTCAGCTCTTCTGCAACACGACGAATTTCAATGCTATTGCCCACAGTTTGAAGTATTTTTTTCGAGTGTTGAGTCAACTAATGAAATATGATTAGCCACAAACCAATTAAAAAAGTACCTCTGCAAGATCGGCATTACTTGTCAATTTATCTTCAATGCGCTTTTTAACCATATCAGACAGCTCAGATAGCTTTTCAAGCTCCTTTTCACCAGCTTTACGAACTCTTTTGGCAGCATCTTGAACTTCAGGGTTGACCAACGACGCCAGAACTTCACTGTATTCTTTGCCATAATTTAGAGTTGTTGAAATAGATGTGAGTGTGCTTGTATTCTTTTCACAGTAGCTTCTCATTGTCAGATAGGCATTTTCGCCTGCTGCGCTCAGTGCTTCTGCTTGCTTTCTCGATAGACGCCCATGAAACTCTGCCATAACTTGGTCCACACTTAAAGGTTTTGGTATCTTGTCTAGTAATCTCAAATCAACAGCTACAACATCTCTAGCCTGCTCAGAGTTTAAAATTTAACTTGTAAACAGAATTATACTTGAAGATATGCTGTAGCATTTGAATCCAGTAGAACAGTGTAGCTATCATTGCTCGCTCTATGTATTCATGAGCTATTACTAAAATCATCACAAATCTACCGATAATTTACAATACTTCCCAAACCAAACAGAGTACGGCAGCGTGTATGACATGCTAAACGAATTTCTGTACTCTATTTGTTCAAAGGATTAGCCTAATAGAGCTTTATTGTATTACTGGAATTTTTTCCATTGTGCCATCATCAAACTGAACTTGATACGTCATATCTGCAACACTACGTCGTAAACACTAAGCAGAAGCTTTCATAGTTTGATACCAGTAGCTTTGAACGGAGCCAGATCTTCCTGAAAGCAATTCAACGCCAACACCACACGGAATTTCATTTCCAGAGAGTTTTGGGAGGCGAGGCATCATCCAAAATGACTAAACGATAGATTAGCTCAGCTGCAGTGACTTACGTAGCGTCAACTTGTGAAAAGAGCACTCCACCATGCTTTAAATCGACCACATAAACGGGACGTCCTGTTGCTTGTCTATTAGCAGGCAATATGAGCACGCAAAAAGAGATTTACGACGCTCACTTGGTTTTGCACCGAAAGGTTCCATCCCCAAACGCTGTCTTGACACTATCACCTTCAGAGAACCGAATTAAACGTGTAAGAACTGGCGGAAGTAGCGGCGATGTCGTCATTTCTTCTGCAACGAACAAGATATGGTGAGAAAACAATTCTTTACATGTGAAAATCATTGTGTAATGTGAAAAATATAATTTTTCACAAATTCGATGATCTGATACTAAAGTAATCTTAACGTGTAATTATCTTTGTCAACTTATTGTTGTCTTATAGTGTTTTGTTAATAGTATCAGAGCTTTCATTGACGCTAGATAAGCGAGAATTCATAGTATTAATGCGTGATTGATCACTGGCGGTAGCTGGGGATAGTAAATCTAAAACAATAGACACTTTTTTTGTCGTATCGTTAGTTGTTTGACGAAAGGAATGTAATTTACGTTGCATCGAGTCTATATATTTGGAGGATTGAAGAATTGTTGATAGAAAACATACCAGAATTAGATTGAGATTCGAGTTTTTTTAACCCTTCTCGAATGGATTCATACTGATACGTTGTTCGTACGACTTGTTTAGTATTTTCTATTAAAAGTATTAGTTTGATACATTAGTTGGTGAACCATTGGTAATTTTGTACGTAGATAAATTGGATTTAGGATTGGTTGTTTTTGTTGGAGCCCGCATAGGTTCAACCATTGATAGTTCTTGAGATTGATTCTTCTTTGCAATCCTCTAGGTATTGTTATTCATCTCTTTTAAACAATACACATACATGTTTAAGCTGATTCATCTTAATGTTGACACTTTCAATTTCATCCATCTAACGAATGAATGAAAACTTTAGCCAATATAAGAGTATACCTGGCAGTCAATATACGATGATAAAGTTGTTGTGACGTTCGTAATATTTGTTGCTACAAGCTCTAGCGCTTCTTTTAATGATTTAATGGCTTCAGTTGTTTGCGCAGCATGAACTGTCTTTCCTTCTTCAAATGAGGTCTCATAAAACTTTGCAAGTCCATTTGTATATGTGATACATTCATGGATAGATGATAAAGCACTTGGTAAAGCAATATTTTCCATTTCTACCATGTCCATTCGTGAGGAACTCATTTTTGCGATCTTTGCAAATGTAACTTTGCTATGATTGGTGGATTTTCAATATGATTTTAACCAGTAATATTAGAGAATTCTCTCCCTTAAACTAGTACTCAAAGTCCATTTAGAATTGAAGCATGAAAGCAACAAGAGATCATTCATGTTCCTAAGCATTCTCTTAGCATTCATTTGTGGTGCAATAATGAATGCATTTGCATGGGATTTGTATGTGAATTCAAGTTCAACTAGCTGAGGCATTAAAATGCATACAATCTGATAAATAGGTCGCAGTTTATTCGAATGGAAGCAAGAGATTAGCCATAGATAACATTGATTGATTCAGTGAAAACATTAAAAATGACATCGTTTTTCTATATCATATTCATGTCAACCAGCCATTGAATACAATTCTCAACTGCATTGAAAAGATTATGTCAACAATACCTATTTAATTACGTCATGATAATTAAGACAAGTTGTTTTGTTCCAACCAATGCTTCAAATAATTATCCAAATCAATCCATTTCTATTTCCCATGCATTTGTCCACTTCAATATTAAATCCTTGCAATCCAATTACAAAAATGCATTTTTATCACTTAGATTCGTTAAAACAAGATAATTTAATTGCACTTTTGACACTTTACTTGATTTTTGTATAGAACGTGTTCCAATGTATTTATTGTTGGTTTGTCACATGATCACATTTTGTGCACTTTTTAATTTGCTCTCAAGATGACAGACGTCCAAGACACGGAATGCCCTAAAGAACGTCGTTTGTTAAATGTATTGTTTTCGTTGATTGGGATCGGATATCTCTTTCCTTTTTCAGCATTGACACAACCTGTGGACTATTGGAACTTTTTATTTCCTGATTTCAATATTGAATTTGCAATTACATGCACTTTTATGTATACCAATTTGATCATGCTTGGTTCGCTTGTGTCGTTTGGATCATCACCATGGATTACTGGACGTATTGTTGGTGGCTTCTTTGGGCAATTGATTGTGCTTGTGTTTGTACCAGCATCGTATTTCTTTCTAACCTCTGAATCTGCAAATAAACTTGCTGTACTTGGTGCTACGGGATTTGCTGCTGTTGTCACTGCTTTCTTGGATAGCTGTGTGATTTCTCTTGCTTCGCATTACCCCATGTACGCTCAAGAAAGTTTACAATTTGGTATTGGTTTAAGTACTCTGATCGGTAGCATTTACCGTGATTTAACCAAAGTTATCTTTCCTGATGATGCTATTGTTGAATCGAGTGGGTTATACTTTTATACTGGTGCAGTCACTGTAGCTCTTTGCATTGTTGCTTATTTTGTTCTACTCCAACTTCCCATTTCAAAAAGATGTTTGCATAAAAAGTCTCATTTGGTTGAAGAATCCCCACTACTTACTGAAGAAGCTAAAACAACAACATATCTTAAAGTTGCTTTACCACAACCAAATCGTTGGGTTGTTCTTCGCAAGTGTCTTGGCAATCAAATTCAAGTTGCTCTAGTCTTTATGTGTACCTTGGCACTTTGGCCACCACTTGTGACTGAAATGAAGAGCTACAATTTTCCTAAACTCCAAGCTTCTGGGTGGTGGCCGCTTTTATTGCTCACATTGTTTTCTGTATTTGACTGCATTGGGCGCTTTCTCATTTCATATCGTTGTGGTTTAACCAAAGACAATATTTGGCGTATGGTAGCAATTCGGTATTTAATGATTCCATGTATCATTGCTTCTGTCCAAGGAATTTATTTTACCCACGATGCATTTTCAATTCTTTTTGTGTTGTATCTTGGCTTTACGAATGGATATATTGGATCTCTTGCTATTATCTTTGTCAATGATTGTGTTGATTCTCATGAAAAAGCAATTGCAGGAAGCTTTACAGGATTCTTTCTCAACTTTGGACTTGTGCTTGGCTCGACACTTGGACTTGGTTTATCTCAATTCATTCATCATTAATCTTGCAATACAAATATACTATTTTGTGTTGTTATACAAATATTTTTTAACACAATTTATGTGTAGTTGACTAAAAATAATTCAAAGACATGAACGAAGTGAGGAAATGGCGCGTAGAGTTTTAACCAATCAAATGACAAATATCCAAGATTTCTCAATTACGATTGGTCATTTTAAGATATTCCCAAAGGACATCACATGAGTGTCTTCGCGATCGCATATCCCGAAAAAGAAGAGTTTAATCAATATTGGTACTCTCCTGCAACGATAGAGGTATAGAATCATGCAAATATAACCACTAAAGTCAATGCTTGAAGGTTTTGGCGAGCGAAATCGCCTCACAAACACCGAAATCAGTTGCTTTTTTATCGACACCAACGCTATTCTACGCATGTGAAGAAAAAGGAGTACAAGGAACACTATTTGACTACGATGCAGCCCTCCCCCGTGTTGTTCAATACGATTTTAACCATCCTACAACGTTCCCTGTTGATGGATTACAGAACTCCTTTGATTTCGTTGTTATTGACCCTCCATTCATTACTGAACAAGTATGGAGTAAATATGCAGAGACTACCAAGTATTTGCTAAAGGCAGAAGGAAAAATACTATTAACTACAATTGGTATGTACATGATAGATAAAGAAGACTAATTTTCACTTAAACTATAGCCGAGAATGAAAAAATGATCAAAGTATTACTAAATTGTCATTTGAGACGCTTTCGACCTAGTATTCCACACCTTGTGTATCAATATGGGCTTTACACCAACTATGAATCGCCTCGCTTAGATGAAGCAAACCCAGAAGTCCCAGAAGATGATGTTTAATCCACAATGTATGAACTTTAATTGCAACGTTTGATACTCGAATAGTAGTACTACAATTCATTCCTACTGATAATATCTAACACCAGTTTTTGTGAACTCAACTATCTTCACTTGGCTCTGGATTTCAGTCTTATTATCACTCCACATTTCATTACTTTCTCCAATGTGCCAGTGAGCAATGGATCCAGATATCTCTAAAAATTTTAAGTCATTTTCCTCTGTCACGATATAAATCTCAATGCCATGAATTAAAATTTGCAGACCTTCAGCAAATATACGAATGTAATTTTGTTTAAGATTATGTTTCTCGGCTTTGGTAAATTGTATGAATCGTAAAATATTGCATTTGCCCGATTTGTTTAGATTTTGACTTCTTTTCTTTTTCTGGCACAAACACACAAGGTCGTAACAAGATTAATTATATATTTCTGGCACCAACCAAAAATTGCTCAACACTTCTTCATCAGGCTCCATTCCAATAGCTTTTTGAATTGAAGTTTAAGCTTGGTAGGATTCATCTTTTTTTTCAGTTGTCTTCATCATAGTTCAGAGTCAATATTGCACCAATTGTAGGATTCGATTTGCATTTCATCGTGGGTACGAGCACATTTTACAATCACAAAGTTTTTCCCACTGTTTGCAGCATTTCTAATCTGCCACAGAAAGTCGACTTTAACAATCCATCTAGTAAATGAAGGATTTCTTGTATTAAAAGCAGTCTCATAATAAGCCATAGATATTGCATTATCACCACCTCTGAATATTGCACACTTTACAATGTACTCACTTGTAAAAAAGGGTTGTTCAGTGCTTAAGTAATTAGCTGCAATTATATCCCCATCGTCCACCGTAAGTTTAAGTAAGTCGGTAATACTGGGAACATTGCGAAAATAGCAGTCAATATCCACGATTACTCTTGAAATTGTCATTCCAAACATCCAACGAGCAGATAAACCAGCATAATAATACTTATTCATCAATAGTTCATTTTTAAATGTGTTGTCATTGTATTTAATCTCAGACATTTTGTTATCGTCTTGGTTGTAAGTTGGCTCCAAAAAAAGTAATACTTAGTTAAAGAAGGTTGGCTTCATTATTGCATGTTTGTACTCATCGATTGTCCATGGAATAGCCTCAAGTTGATCTATTTCCAGAGCATCATCCTCTTTTCGACTGTAATCAATTAGCATGGATGAGATAGATATAGCTTTGCGTTCGCGCCGTGTGAATAACTTTTTTTAATAAATACCCGTTTGAATACGTGATACCCATCACGGAATATGTGAACCCAGAGTACCGATGCCGCTTTTTGCTTTGTTATAAGCCCAACCCCATACAGTTGAGGATTTTCCAACACCAGGATGACCAAAAATTCTCAAGTCATTGATCGTAGTGTCCAAAGTTTCAAGTAATTTTGTATCATTTCTGCAATACATGATTTTTGTAAAATTTTTCTTTCAAGCTTTATTAAATTCATCGACTCTGACACAACTTGACCTTGCAGATTCTTGGAAGACACAATTTTTAAGTAAAATTCGAGTTTTACCACCAAACGTAAAGGAAATTTCTAGCTATGGTTGCTCATTTCAGGGCCTTCAAAATGCTCTTGTGCATTCCCGTGTCCAAAACTTATCGTTGGGCAATGATCCTGATATCCCAGAAACAACATTTGCGGGTTTTAGACTATTACTTTACCAAATTTAAATCATTTACGTTTACTTAAACTTGCGGGCTATGAAGTGGCTGAAGTAGAGTGTATGGTAATATCATCCATTATACCAATTCTAGTTGAATTATTTCTTTAAGCCAAAGAGTTAACTGACTATGGATTTGAGATAATTGCAAGATATCTCCCACAATGCCAACTACTAAGCAATTTAAGAACAAAAACTTACTTATCTAAGTGCAATGTCTCTGACTGAAACTATTCCAATATGCAAGGCACTTAAACATCTCGACCTTACTGAAAATAACATTGGGGTCATTGAGCTTATGTATTAAGCCCTGTGCTTAAATACCTCGATGATGCTCAACTCTCTCAGAACAACATTGGTTTTGATGGTGCTATTGCAAGCAGTAAAGTTCTTCATGAAACAGAGCACATGCTATCTCTACGTCTTATAGACAACGTAATATATGGACAAGGTGCAATCGCAATTATAAATGCTCTAAGTGCATCTAAATTTCGAGAAGGTTTTGTCAATCTTACGTCTACATTGTCATCAAAAGATTTTCAAGATTGTCTTCCTGCTTTAAATCGATTACCAGTGTGTGATAAAACTAACACAGCAAATAAACTGGGATCAAGCTGCCTGGGCAAGAGAAAACATTGATTTGGAACGAAATCATCATGAATTATCTGAAGAAGAAGATTATTAAATGCAATAATCAATGACAAATATCAACCTAACTCTATTTGTGTACATATAATTCTTTGACAACCATCAGATTTGAAAATGACAAAAAGACAAAATTGACACCATTGCTATTACCTGAACTTATACAGCGTATTGCCACGTTTAGCATGTCTTCTAAGGATATGTTAACATTCTTACGTGCTTTTCCACAGAGTATGTTATCAGAAGCATTAAAAGCACTCTTGCAATTTTATTATGCTTTTTCAACCCGAGTTGATATTCATCTTTGGCCTACTAAATACCCCACGATTTGCTTGACCAAAAACTTACTGATGCATTAATTAAAGCCATAATGCTGCTTCGATCTTTGAAAATTTTAAACATTGACAAACAATTAATGATTCCCATTGCTCGTGATACAAAACTTCATTTAAACCTTCCAACTTCGAGAGCTCTCAATTCATGGTCATGATGATGATATTGCCAATAGCTCGGACATCGGATATTTGACTCTAGCACTACCAAGCATGGCAAATTTGAATCGGCTTAATATTTTACGCCACCCACTTGACGAAAATCAGTGTAAAATAATAGCTGGTATTTTACCACAACTGATTGACTTGTGTTTAGAAGGCAGCGAGATTATTGACACTGGTGCTCAATTTATTGCTGCACCTTTGCCTAAATGTAAACGACTTAAATGTTTAAGCCTGAGAGAGCAAATATTGACTTATCAAACTGCGATGGCACTCAGTGACGCTATTCCTCATTGCAAATCTCTTACAAGCCTTGATCTATGTGATAACAAAATCGGATCAATTGGGGCTTATGCATTGAGTCCGGTGCTTAAACACCTCGACGTTATTGATTTGAGTGCCAATAAAATTTGCTTTGACGGAGCTATTGCACTAAGTCTTTTTCTTCACGAAACAGAGAACTTGGTGATATTTGAATTAAAAGAAAATAATCTTGGGGCCTCGTGGGGTGCTCTGGATTATTAAAGCATTGCGTACATGCACACACCGCCAAGGATTTGTTGATATCAGAGAAACTATCTCCGGCTGATGAAAGCTATCAAGAATGCGTTGCCGAGTTTAACAAACTACCAAACAAGACATGGTGCCGATTGTAAAGTACCAACATGAATTGTCATTAAAATGCTACTATTTGTGAAAACCCTGGTGTTAGAGAGAATAACTCTATGGTAAAGTAAAAAGAACAACTTTTTGTTTGATAATTGCATTGTCCCCTATCTACACAACCTTTTTACCAACACCTTTAGTTGAAAATCAACTTCTTACGATTGATACACGATGCGTGAACTCTAACTACGTGTTTTTTCTGCTTTTGGTGAAAAGGCAGTGGAGATTGTGGTGCTTTCACAACTCGTCTAACTCGACTTGTTGGACTTGCAGCTAGAGGCTGAACCATGGCTAATTTCGCTAATGGCGTGTTTTGTCTTCGACCCAAACATTTCTCGCATTGACAATCTCTCTAAAGAATAGGTGTGAGATTGTGGAATAATACTGCAATTACCTGATGAATTGCAACTTTAATGCGCTTTTTGTTTTCAGCAATGCTCAAATAGTTCTCCTTCATATCATTAATTTGCTCAATAGAGCATGTTGTTGCCCATACACGAATTTATATCTGCTAAGAAGGCAGAATTTGAAAATTTAAATCAAAGCAAAAGAAACTGGAAGGTGTCGCCAAACAATTATGCAAAAGTTATATGCTGCAAGCTGGAGGTGCTGTATGTGGAATACCTGGTGGTGGACCAGCTCCCGCTTCTGGCGGTGAAGGCCCAAAGATTGAAAAAGTCAACTAAATACTTTATTTCTAATCAATTATATTCAATATGAGTTGTTTTGTACTCAGTACAATCTGAAAACGAACTGATATATCAGAATCAGAGTCTATAATAGTGGATATAGTGCTTGGAGAAACTGATGAATTGTTCCAAGTATATTGACTTGGCAACTAAGAATGATTTTAAGAAATGCAATTGATTACGACACGTTATACAAAGCTACCTACTTGTAAAAACCTTACCTTAATTCAAATTCTGAGGATGTTGACGTCTCAATAAAGCTCGAGCATGTACATCACCATTGCTGGAACGAAGTCCTTCAAACTTGCTGTGAATGGCGTTGACGACATTGGAAAAAGTTCCCTTTTTTTCATCGCTAGCTCGACGTTCTTGGTTCGATGCCTTGCTAGCCGCCAAAGCTGTAGACTTTGGCAGCAATGGCATTCTTTCAAAAGAAGTGCATATGGCCCGATGCTCGTTGTACAACTCGCAAACCATAGCCAAATCACCGCGGAATGTAGTGCATTTGTCGGTAAGTTCCTTCTCGGCACTTCTTGTCAACTTCAGATTGACGCTTATAAGCTGCAGATATGTTTTCTTCTGCGACAACCGCTTCTTGCGCAATGTTGAGTTGATAGTTGAGTTCGTTGATCTGGTGTTTGTATGATGCATCAAGCTCTTCAGCCAATTCCTTGATGATTTCGATTTCTTGTCTTAGTTTGGTGTCGGTGTCTTGAAATTTTTTGACCTTGTCGGTGCTGCATTCCAGCTCCTTCTTAAGGTCTTCCATTTCCTTGTAGTGAATCACCACAGCTTCATTCGGTGCATTGCCTTCATATGAAAGTTGAACTTTAAAGCCATGGATTTCGATGTCTTTAGCCTTGACGATGTTTTTCAAATCGCTGACTTGGCTCCTGATACACGATACTTGATCATTAAACCCATGGATTTCCTTGTCTTTGGCCTCGATGTTATTTCTTAAGTCAGCGACTTGGTTGTTGGCAAACGAAACTTGATCGGTGAGGTTTTGAATCTCATGGTTTTTAGCCTTGATAATATTTTCCAAGTCAGCGACTCGGCTGCCATGACTTTCCTTGAGGCCTTGAATCTCCAATGTTTGGCTCAACACCGTTTGGCGCAACAAGTCGACTTCGAGTTGGAGTTGATTAAATTGGTTCATACTTGATGTAGCAGCGGCCTTGGCTTCTCTGGCTTCGATTGATTTTTTAATCGCAAATTGGTGAGCCAAGTAAAGGTCACTTTGCAACTTTGCATAGCCTTGGGCCTTCACTTCCAACAAGTTTTTCAATTGGGCATGATCGCCTTGCAACTTTTGCAAGTTGGTAGTGGCGGCGAGGTCGACAGGGTGAAGCAAATCACGAAAGAATTTCATTATTGCACAAAGTGGTAAAATTCCAAATGAAATATGACATGACAAACCATTGTGTGCTGTCAAAATTAAACCAAAATCAAATCATGGGCTGTCAAGAAATAATCTTAATAATATTACCTTGTGATTTGGTGAACAACTTTGGTGGACGCCGGCTCCCATGCGATAAAAAGTAACATCCTATGGATGAAAGCATA